>PVIR01028548.1:0-21872 GCA_004026965.1 Petromus typicus | reverse complement strand
CCTGGAGGCCAGTAAGCTCCAAACCCGGTGCAGATTCAGTGGCACAGTCGCCGTTTCCCTAGCCACCCGCTGCTAACCTCAGTCCCTGGGCGCTCTTCCGGCGTGGGCCTGGAGACCTGCATTCTTCTTGATGAAACTTGGTTCTAAGAAAAAGGAGAAGATGGTAGTAGGAAGAAAGTTACTGGAGTAACATATGTTATGGTTTGACTATTGTTGGTCCCTTCCAAAGCTCGTGGTAAAATTTGATTGCTATTGTGGTGTTATTGAGGGTTGAGGCTTTTAAGAGTTGATCAAAGGCTTATGGGGGATTGAGGTCTTACTTTTACAGGACTGAATTTGTTAAAAAGTGAAGTTGCCCTTCTGCTTCCTTGTATCAGTGAAGGGGTACAAAGGCCCTTGCTAGTTTTCTCAGTATCTAGAATTGTGAGCCAAAATGTAGTTCTTTCAGTGTAAGTTACATAGTCTCAGTCATTGTGTTATATTAAGAAGACATTACACAGTATCTGATATACTTATTTTTCTTCTCTTCCAGATTTTTTTCCTTGAACAGATATTTACCTATTTTACAAAGAGGACTATGGTATCTGCTCCTTTTCTTTGTTTTCAGGGTGCTTAAGACCTTTTCTATTCTTCATGACAAGTTATAAGACTTTTCATGAAAATATTACCAGCTGTGTCAGCTCGTCTCTTCACAGCAGGCTCCAGGGTCTTGACCTTTAGGCAAAAACTTATTGATCCTTTTCTTGTTGGAACTAAATAAAAGTTTTGAGATTGGAAGAATATTTTGGTAGTTGAATGTTGCTGGTTTCTATCCAGAAGATCCTGAAGGGGTGCTATTTACTGTGCTTAGCAACTCTGGAATCTGAAAGAGAGGCTGTTATATGTTTTAAAGAAATGGATGGATGTGCAAAGAATGGCATGGGTAGTGTGATTTTTGCAGCACCCATGGCTTTAGTAAAAGAAGTGTCTTAAAGCTTGTTTTTAAGGAAGAAATTTATTTTTAAGTCAAATTAGAGTAGATGAATTTTGTTACATTTGGAATGAGAGAAATGTACTTATGAGCTGGTGAGTAGTACCATGGTTTATCCCAAAGAAGGCAAGGTGAACAGGTTCTAATCTATTCTCTGCAGAGCTGGGTTTTGTGGAGCAAATTGGAATTACTCAAGTTCCTCTATACAGTCTGTGCAACATGAAAAGCCAGTATAGAAAATCCTTATTGACTTGATGATATGGCTCTGCGGTGAAAGCAGTAATCGTGTTTGGACCAGCTATGAGACAAAATGCAATCCTCATGCTCGCTCACTGCCCGTGATAGGATTAGACTCTGATTGACTGAGAGTATGGTCAGTGGGAGGATCATTTGGCAGCAGAAGAGGCCGATTTTTTCTGATGATCCAAAAATCAGATTTTGATTCTGATGATTAGATATTTGGCTTATAGTCCTCTCACTAAAGAATACTGCCAAGGTCAGTCTGTCTCATACACTTTGGAGAATGAATGAATAATAGTTTATTATAACAACAAATAAGTCAACTAAAGCCTCATGACTTGCTGCTATTATCCTTCACCAGGCAAATTCAGCTTTCCTGTCTGGATGTGTAGTGTGAGATTTATGGGTCCTGGAGAGCTGCTATTTGGTTTTATTATTTGAGGAAAGACTATATGCATTTATTGTGAGGGGAATTTAACATTGAGAATCTCTGTCTAATGATGAAATACTCATAGAAAAAGTCTTTTAAGAACAATTCTGATATGATTCTTTAAGTTTAAACTGAAAAATTTTTATTGTAAGACTAAAGATATATTTGAGTTGAAGATTGAACAGTATGGAAAAGTATAAAATAAATGTCCTAGACTAGTTCCAAACTCAGCTCTACTTCCTGGAGATAACTGCTGTGACTAATTTCTTGTGTAGATGCTTATCCTGAGTCAGGTGTTAAGTACTTTACAAAACTACTATATTTAGGCCTTACAGCAGCTCCATGTAATACATACTATTATTATCCCATTTTAAATATGCAGAAGTTGAGGTACAGAGGAATTAAGTACCTCACTTAAGTTTATGCAGTTCATGAGAAGGAGAGCTGGTTGCAAACTAGAGCAGGCTGTTTTTAACTGTAATGCTTTCAATCCAGGGTTATATATCTTGTTCTGAAACTAGCGGTCCTTGTCATTTGCTATTTTTAACTTGTCCTTTCCCCAAAGTATATATAAATTCACTTTGATCTCTCATGGTTGCATAATGGTATAGTATCGATGAACTATAAAATATTTAACCTCATTCTCTATGCCCAGTAATCTTTCAGATTGTACATATCCTTCTACATTTACTTTTGCGCACATAACCAAGTATTTTTATAAGATGCATCCATTGGTTTGAGAGTAGATTGTTTCTCATTTCAGTTAATATTGCCAAATTGGCCTCCACAAATTTTTTTAACCAAGTTATGTTCTCCACCAAAATGGCAGGGGCTCCAGATTAAGTATTATGAAACTATTAAAGTTGTTACTAATCTATAAAATGTTTTTCTAATTTTGTTTCACATTTATTAATTATGAATAACAAACATTAAATATATTTTCCTATATTTTGGGACTATTTATATTTTTAAAATATATTTATTTTTATATTAAAATATATTAAATATATTATATTATTATATATTATATACTATAATATATAATATTATATATTAAAATATAACTTGCTTGCTTAGTGACTTTTCTGTTCTCTTTTTCATACGGATTTCAGTCTATTTCATGTGTTGCAAATTTTTTTTCAATTTTTCAATTTCTATTTTGACTTTTTGCAGAGACAGTGTTGCAAGTCTGAAGTTTTTGGCAATTTCTACATTAAGTACTGGATTTACTTCATTTTTAGAAAGACCTCTCCTATTCTTGAATAATAATAGAAAAGTATTTACCTATATATTGTTTTAGCATTTTTTGTGCTCTGATTTATTTTTTTGTTTTATTTGTAATTTACTTTTGCAATAATAACAATTTATTTTTGTTCGTGGCTATTAAGTGATTCAACACTGTTAATGTTTTCCAAATAATTACTTAATATACATACTTATTATTTATCTTTAGGATTCAATTTTCTGTGTTGATTAGGGTCTAATTATACTGGTGTCAGTAGAAAACATTTCAACTATTATGGCTTTAGATTGGGTTTTCATATCTGGTAAATCTGTAACCCCCTTAATTCTCCTCTGGGTGGTCTCACATGCTTGTTTTTCCATGTCAATTTGTTTCATTTTGTGAATTTAAAACAAATATTTCTAGAATAACTTAAGGAAAACTGATACTGTCATAATATTGTCTTCCTACCTAGGAATATATACTTCCTTTTTATTAAAATCTTTTCCTGAGTACCTCAGGAGAGTTTTAAGTTTCCTTCAAATAGATCTCCCTTATTTTATCTTACTTGAAATATCATCCTCAAGACAGTCACAACAAGGAGCTCACGGTGCCCTGTATCTCCCCACACACTGCTCTTGCTCCATCCCATCACCACCCTGGCTCCCTGGCTCCCTGGCTCCCTGACTCCTTGGCACTGGTCTCCTTTCCTTTCCTTTTCCTCTTATAAGGAAAACATGTTCCGTGGAAAGAAGGCAGGACTGGTGGTTGTTTTCTTTGATGATCAGCTTTCTTTGAGAGAATCAAATCATTCCTCTCACTATTGTCTTACTTTAATGCCTCAAAGATCTATGAGAATAAAAAATTGCTCTAACTAGTAGTAAGGGACCTTTAGGGTTTGTACTCAGCTATTCTTTTCTAGTGTTTTACAAGTTATGCTCCCAGAGGCTCTTGATAAAAACTGGAGATTTGCCTACTTAAAAAGCGCTGCAGATTCTTGAGCTCATCCTTAGACTTAAAGAATATGAATCATTAGAGCCATTGCCCAGGAATCTGCATTTTGAAGGAAAATACCTAAACAGAGCTTCTTTGATTGCAACCAACTTGTGAATCTCCAGGGCACCTTGTTACAATGTGGGTTGTGGTTCAGAATATTGAGGTGGAGGTGAGATGCTGCAGCTGTCGTCATTTCTCCTGTGGCAGTAGTTCATCTGGTCAGTGCCACAGTTAAGGTACTTCAGAGACTTGATTGCTCCCTGAACATGAGAACCATTGAACATGGAGGCAATGGGGCATTGAGGATAGAAAGAAAACTTTCACTTAGAATTCTGCAAAAAGAGGAAGGAATCCAGGCACATCTGGATTTACTAATGGTGACTTTTTAAAAAATTGAAGGCTGATAAAACACAAAAGTCTCTTCAAAAGGTCACCATGAAGGTCAAAGTTCTGGTGCCCATTTCCTTTCTAGGCAGAAGTGCTTGCATGGCAAGTGCATGTGGTTGGGGCCCCTGGCATTGGGCTCTGATTGGAATATCAAAAAACTAATGCTACGAGCAGAATCACAGACTTAAAAGACTCCCTTCTTTCTCATTGTGGTACTTCCAGAGACAAAGAGGAGAGCTTGAAAGACCCATTAAACTCCATCTGCTATGGCTTTCTCAGTTGTCCGCGCACTTTCACAGTTCTTGCCAACAGTGGTATGGCACAACTGAGACAGTGGTCCTTGCTACAGTGTCACCACTTCTGTGGGGGATGGAAACACTGGAAAGAAAAGCACGTTGTGACTACTTACATTTGTGTGCAAATTGCAAAGCATATCTTCTCTTAAAAATAGCTAAGAAATTGAGAGTAAATGATGATACCATATCAGGGCTTTTAAATGAAAGCAGCTGAAACTTAAAGCAATCTAGATGGATGAGGCTGGGTGAGTGGTGGCGAACTTCAGGCATGTGTGTGTCAGTCACATGTTTGTTATCACTGAAAGCTCTCCAGGGTTCACCATCCCCAGCCTAGCAAATCCAAGAAGAAATTGAAGAATAAAATATGCGTAGGAAAATGATGAATTCTACGACTTAGCCCAGGAAATGGTATACTGAAATACTCGAGTGCTCTGTCATTTGATGTTGGCTTCCTTCTCTCTTTGAAAGCTATTTCCTCTGCATGGCAGAGAATATGACCTCTTATCCCTTAACTTCTGTATTTTCTGTCTTCCTTTCCTAAAACATTGATTATCTCCTGATTCCTGAGGAAGGCTCTGCATAGGTGGTCTTGGATCAACTGGCTGCGGCCATCGAGGCAAAGTGTGGAGGAATGAGAGTGAAATTAGGCTCAGAAAAATTCCCTGGAACAACAAAGCCTACCAGGTTAGGCCAAATACTAATGTCCACCGTGAAGCTTTTCTGCCTTCTTACATGTACCTGAATCTCAAGGCGATTGCTGTAGATTGTATAAAGTCACATTTGTATTCAAGAAGACTGCTGCTTGCTTCTGGGTTTTGGTCCCACTAAAGACTTTACCCTAATGCTGTTACACAGGGCAGCTGTATCACAGCAATAGTTGCTTATTTATTCACTGTAGTGACAGTTACATTTCATGGAGCAGCTGCTGGAGCCAAGAATGTTCAGCAAGGGCAAAATGTGATAAAAGCTCAATGCAATTTGCTTGCACATTATTAAGTTTTAATTTTTGGTTCAGGAATAAATTTTGTTTTCAGTGGTTATTTTCAGCTTATTTCTGTAGTTGAAAAAAAGAAATGAATTATCCTCCACCTGCCAACTAGACTGGTTAGGAAACCACCATAGATTTAAGATCTGAGTTAACTTTGAGTTAAAACATGAGCAAAGTAGTTTATTTGGGGGTGAAAAGAGGTTCTCATTGTGCTACAGAATGAATTTGGTATAGAATTTTGAAGACAAAATTAACACCTTATTGTGTGGATGAAATGAGTTAATGAGTACACAGTACTTAAAACGCACAGTGATAAATGTCAGCTAATGCTATCACACTATTAATGCATTATTTTGTGTGAAATGGGTGATTAGTGAAGAACTTTGCTTGCTAGCTGCAGGTACTTCATTAAAAGTAGGATTTCTCATAAGATAGCATCACTGGTGAGGAAGGTCCAAGATTAAGTACAGGTAAACACTGAAGAGAGAGGAGCAGGAAAGGGGTGGTTTCTTTCTCCTGGGCCATATGCATTCTTTTCTGTTTTTGTTCCATTCTCTCATTACAAACAGCTTTCTCTGCCCTGTTCATGCTTCCTGCTTTCATGGCCCACCTCGAAGCTCACTCATGGTTTGGTTCTGCACTAGCTCCAACCTCAACTCTGCATGGATGTTAGTTATAGAGCCTATCACAAGGGATGCATTCTCTATATCTTGGTTGGATTATTCTGACTGGCCCTTGGTCTTGGGTTTGACAGTCACTGGATGGTGATTAGCTGGCATGGGGCACCATAAAGCCACTTACTTGGTCTGATTATTCAGTAAAGCTTAAGGGCCACACCGCAGCTGGGGAGAAGGTAGAGGATGGTGGGCAAGAAAGGCATCTGAGGGCCAGGGATTTAGCTCAGTGGTTCGGGCCCCTGCCTTGCAAGAGTAAGAGGCCTGGGTTTGATCCCCAGTAACCACATTTAACAATGCCAGGTGTGGAGACTCATGCCCATCAGCAATCAGTACCACACACCCAGTGCCTGGTGTGGTGGCTCACACCTATAATCCTAGCACTTGGGAGGCAGAGGCAGGAGGATTGCTGTGAGTTAAAGGCTGAGCTCAGGGCCAGCTTGAACTATAAAAGCGAGACCCTGTCTCAAAACAAACAAACAAAAACAAGCAAACAAATAAACAAATGAAAGACATCTAAGACCACATTTGATACAGAAGCTATGAGGAAATTGATGGAATGACTAGGTCTTTCTGACAAGTTTTGGGCAGTTTGTTAAGTGTCTTGGGCTTCTGTAGCGGACAGAGTGTGCCAAGCATTGCTCTAGAGTTGGTGTCATTCCAGGTACTTTTACCAAATGTGAGCATTCAGGAGAACTTCTCTTTAACGTGTAGGAATAGCAATTCCATCTAAAAATCATGATGATATCTACTTAATAGGGTATCATATGAGGAAAAATAGCTTGCATTTAATTTGAGACACTTGGAACATAGTAAATGTTCAATAAATAATATTGTCTTTGCCTTTATTTCCCTCCTGCTTTGGCATTACCTATTATGGAAGATATCTATTTAAAAGAAACAATTCAAACGATTTTCCTATGTTGTTGTAGTTACATATAAATTCAATTATTTGTTCGTAATTGATTTAAGTAATGTCCATCCAGAGACCTTATTAGATTTTTCCTCTTTCCGATGGTAAAGGGAAAATCAGTGTCACTTAATACTTTTTATTGATTTTTTCAGAAAAATGCTGGTGTGACTTTTCAAATGCTATTTGTGTATTGAATTTGTGATAGCAGGCTATTTGTGGATCTGGCCTGAGTACACTGCTCTCCCTTCTTCTTCTTCTCTCTCTCTCTCTCTGCAGGTTGGGGGTGATATCCCTCAGATGCAGCCTCTTGGAGGGGACATCTCCAGAGCAGCTTCTTTTGTACCTCTGTGGTTCCCCTCCTCTGGGCTCCCGATTTCAACCACACCCTCTCCTTTCTAACTGTTTTCCTTTGTTAGTTCATAAAGGAGTTAAATTTTGCTTTATCTTTGAAAAGTCCTCACCAAGCTTCCTTTCCAAGCTAACCTCCTACTTCTCTCCTTATCTAAACATTCAAAAAGTGTAATCTGGGTTGATTCTCACAGCTTCCTCCAGCCCAATTCACCCTGGGCCTCTTGAGCATGGTTTTCTGCCCAGACCACTTCACAGATTCTGCTTCCCAAAGCCATTAATGGGCATCTCAGGCTCAGGCAGAGGCCTGACTGTCTCACATGGGTTACTATTCCTTTCTGAAGGACATTTACCACTTCCCCGGCTTCCATGATGAAGATACTCCTGCTTGTTTTCCTTCCTATGAAGAGACTTGTTTTCTTTCTCTTCACCTTGTATTCTGCAAACTTGTTTCTTCTGCAGAATGTGACAAGTTGGATTAACGTGCTGTTTTACTATGTGGCTCCCCTAGACTATAAGCTGAAGGAACGCAGAGCTTGTTGCTGTCTTACTCACCATGACAAAATGGTGGTGTTAACATTCTCAGTCTCCGCGCTCTGAAGATGCCTCCGTCTTCTTTCTCTCACCTTCTTCATCTACCAGACATGGGGCCAATTGGGCTCCAATATCTCTGTGTTCTCCATTTCTCTTTCAACTTCCACTGCTCAGACTGAGCACCTATGTGCCTCCGCGGGACAAGGGGAAGAGTGAGAAGACTGACATCTTGCTTCCAGGCTACCTTGTGAATAGGGAAAAATCACCCTTCTGAAAACAGAGTGGTCATGGAAGCCATGAACACCGTGCGCGGGAACTTCTTGTCCTCATCTTAGATACTCAGTCAATTTTTCCTGCCCTCTCCTCACTTTGTCTTAAACTTCCTCCTTCCTGTCACTTTCTATCCTGTTGACTAGTGAGCACCAGAGAGTCAGGGAACCATTAGACTGCCAAAGAAGTATAGGAGAGCCACTTTGTATTTCTCTGGAGTGTTGTCCTGCTCACTCTGGGGCTCCATGGCATTCTGTTAAATTGATAGATGAGATCCTTTGGGTTCAGTGTGGTATAGCCATGGACAGCACACTGTTAAATTGGGAAGGTGAGACAAATTCAAAAATTAATGTGTATAAGACAAACTGAAGAAAAACAATTACACAAACAATATCCTGCCTGTTTATTCAACTCTGGCTATACCGTCACTCTGGTGCTAGGATTACTACTAAATGTCTCAAGATGGAAAGAGACAAGAAAGAACTTTTGTTGAGAATTGGACTTTGCAGTCAAACTGCCTCTGTCTGAGAAGCAGTTGTGCTGTTTACTAGCTGTGTAACTCTGAGCAAGTCATTTAACTATTCCGAGCCTCAATTTTCTAATCTGTTAATTGGAGTGATGGAGTTTGCTATGGTTTCAATGTGCTCTCCAAAACTCCCTTTGAAACTTCCTTGTCTTTGTAATACTATTACAAAATGGGGCCTGTAGGAGGTTACGAGGGTTTGAAGACTCTCGTCTTATTGTTGGGATCAGTGCCATTAGCAAAGTGAGTTCAGTGTTTGTTCTCTTGCTACTTTGCTTTTTACTGTGGAGTTCTACAGCAAGTAGACAACTGCCAGATTCCAGCCCTTTACCTTTGATTTCTTAGCTTCTAGAACTTGACAGAAATATATTTCCGTTATTTAAAAATCACACAGCCCCAGCTACTGTTACAGCAAAAAAATGGACCAAGACAGAGTCATGAATATATATGGAATATTCAGTGAAGATATATGAAGTGTTTAGAAAAGTAGCAAATAGTAAGCACTAGATATGTGTTAACTTCTCCTGGTGTTGATTCAGTATTTGACCAAATACAGATAAATGGAGAAGACACTGATTAGCGGTAGGGTAAGATATGAGGGAGAAAAAGACAAAACACCAAGAAAAAGCTAGATAAGGGGAGTCTGGGATGATTCTCTTCTGAGCTGGACATACCATGAAACCAGTACCATTTCTTAAAGTTGGTAAAGAGGATCAGGAAATAGAAAGTTGTATGTACAAGCTTCATAATTTTCATTGGTTTATTTACACCACTTCAAGAAACCCTTACCTCTCATTCTGCATAATCTATAAATGTATCTAATATTTTAAAACATCTTTTATGGCCAAGAAATGCAGATTTTTAGGTACATTAGGAAAAGTTTTTAGAACTAGAAAAAAACAAAGGTTTATGGGTCTACATTACTATTCTAGACAGTCTCCAAGGGAAACTGTTGGTGGGCTTAGAAAATGCTGCCAGAAGAGGACAGAATCGTGGACCACCTGCCCTCCTTCCTGGCAGTGAGGCAAAGATGTGAACACTGGCTTCTCTGCGGTCCCCAACGGGGTCAAGTTCTAGGTCTGAGTGTGCAGCGCTGCTTTTCTCTCTGTGGCAAAGCAGCCAGCATTCAAAGAACAATTGCTATAACAACAGCGCCAGATTCGAGAAGTGAATATCATAGCAACCGGCACTTATGCTGCACTCACCAGCCCTAAGTACTTGGCGTATTGTACACATCTGTTGAACATCAGGGCAGGAGGGAACCTCAGAGCTCGTACGATCCTACCTTTCTTACCTGACAAAGGAGTAAACTGAAGCCTCGGCAGAGACTAGACAGCCTGCCTGAGAGCTCAGACCGCGTGACTGTTACAAACGGGCCGGCAGTTCAATGGGACAGACAGAGATTCAACAGGACTCTGTGTAAGTGTGTGGACGCCTCAGTCCTTACGGGCAAAAGAAGTAATCTCTAGACCTTGTGTCTTTGTCTCATAATTTATCTCTACACCTGACAACCTTTAAAATACTTACATATATAAATACCATCTCCAAAAACATACAAGTATGTTCTTTTATGCTTTGTGGATGCAGCTCACTTAGAGTTTTGGAAAACACAAATATTACATTGAGTTGAATTAAGATTACTTCCTTTGTAGAGTTTCCTGACTTTCAATTTTCACTTCTTGTTTTTTAAAAATTTAGATTGAATAATTCTGATAGCGTTTGGCCTGTCTGTGTGTGTGTAATGAAGAGAGAAATTCGCCTGAAATTCGAGCTCTTGCAAAAGCTCGAGCAGTGAGCCCTCACCATTTCCTCCCATGCAGGTTAGAATAATCACACCATTTGAGGGGCTATTTTCCTTCTGGCCAAGACGGCCTGGTAAATCCCTTGAACAGTCGCTTCCCTTCGCTCTCTCCGCAGCCCTCGCAGCGCTGCGTTCTGCTTGTTGAAAATCCAGATGCTCTGCGCTGCCGCTCGCCTCTCTGCCCAACATCTGATTTGAAACACTGCGCCAAAACCATCTGCTGTGTGTGGGGAATAAAGGGTGGGGTGAGTAATGCTTTTTACAAATGTGTCCAAACAGGGCAATCAAGGGAAGGCCATAAGACGGGATGGGCCCCGCGGCCAGCCTCTCAGCGGCTTCCCAAGTCCGTACGTTTTCTGCCAGAGCCAAGCTCCTCTCAGCCTCTCTCAGCAATCAGGTCTCAGTTGCGTGCTCTGACTGAACCAAATGTTTTAATGGCGAAGCGAGAGCTCTGCAGATCAGAGGAGCCCTGGGACGGACCAGCAAGTTTCTCCTCTTGAAGGATGCGTGTGGGCGCCTCGCAGCCTTGGTGACTGGCACGCATCTGGAGCCGCTGCGCTTCTTGTCTCTCTCCTCGCTGCGGACTCATTTCCAATCGAGCTGGCCCTGTGCCCTTCCGGCTCTTTGCGGGGACTGCGGTGGGCTGTCTGCAGGTTCCGCCGAACATCTGGATATTCTTGGCTTGTCTCTGCTTCCAGCAACTACCCCAGTCTGTTCCTGGGACTCAGTGCTCTAGGTTTTGCGCAGACAGGGCTGAGGAAGCATCTGTCTAGCTGCCGCAGGAAGAGGACTGAGCGTCTCGGCTTCCCGTGTGCGCTGGGACAGCTAGGGAGTTCCTAGCAAGCAGCAGTTATTGTCTCTGGCACAGCGAGCTGTCTTTTTCTTGAGAAGAAAAAATGTGAAGCGCATTTTTCAAGTTATGATAGAAGAGGTAGACAAGGCTGTGTGGGGGAGAGAAGTTCTATGTAAAATTTTTTCCAAAAATTTGTTCTGTCTGAGAGCCATATGAGATGAAAGAGGCATCTGTGGGCTCATGTAGCCCCTTAGTAGACATGTCAAGTAGCTGAGATGTGAGAGGGTCGAAGGCAGCTCCTGTGGACCGGACGGAGGTGGTAGACACATGAGGAAACCACAGCTGACAAACATCGGTTTGGTGGCCTCCAACCGGCCTGTGCGGAAGCTGGGTCGGTGCGGCCAGGACCTACTGAGTCGCTGGCTTGTCTGTGAGTTCTCCAGGCCCTGGGCCCGTGTATCCTTCAGTCTCTCCACAGAGCACACTGTGACTATATCCAAGAGAAGAACGACTGAGACTTTTCTGGCGCCTCTCTGGGAGCTTCCTGTCTGGACTGTTGTGGCCAACTTCAGCCAGACTAGCTTCAGTTCGCTGCCATCCATCTCTCAGGAGAGATCTTCACCCGATTCCCCAGAAATGTGAGAAACTCCCACAGCTTCTCACACAATCTGAGATGTTCAAATATGCCTTTCTAATCTTTGAGGACACAGACCCTCGCTTTACAAATCTGAAATCCAAAACTTTCAGGTCCTGAAAAAAACCCTCTCTTTTCCAAAGAAAAACAAAAACAAAGTTTACTTAATTCACTGAATATTTTTTTTTTCCTTTTCTTGCTTCTCCTACATATACAGCGCAAGGAAATGGAAGCTGCTTTGTAGCGGTGACCCTGGAGTTACCTTGTTGTCACAGGTGTACTTAAAAATACTTGTGCTAATGGATGTAAATTTAAGGGCTCCTTCTCCAGCCAGAGTGTTCATAGTCACCACTCTTACTTTGCTGAAAAAAAAGTGTGTCTGATGAGGAAGCCTTCTACAATCCTCAGCTGACAATTCAGTAGTAAAAATAATAAATTCAGTAGTAAAAATAATAACAGCATAAATGCCATTATTGAATGTCTACCTCCAACCAGGCCCTCTAGTAATTTTCCCTTTGATCTTACAATACCCTTTTGAGCTATTCTTATTATCCCCACTTTAAGGAATCGAAAACTGAGGGCTAGAGTTAAGGAAATTAATGAAATTTATAGTTCAATGAACGATGAAGTTGGGGTTTAAAGTCCGTGCTGTCTGACTCCTGATCTCCCTCTACTTATTAATATTATTAGTATCTCTCTCCAGACTTAATTATGTTTTCTGGGATAACAAAGAGTGTTGAGTAAATTGTAGTCAAGAGATCCTGGTGATTAGGACAGGCAAAGTAGTGATCATAGTATGGGCGTAATGTCTCAAGAATCATGAGAAACTTAACATGCGTTATTTCATTTAATTCTTACAACAATGTGAAGCATGCCTTCTGGGATTTATCTTCCATTGACTGGTAGGTATAGACAAGCCCACGAGACTGTAAAGTCCTCTGCTGCAGTCACCCAAGCCTATGTGCCTGGACACACACCCTTCATTCTAGCCCCTCTTCTGCTTGGCTCTGCTGCCCTCCTCCTGACACCCAAGCATGGCACATTTTTCACATCCAAACTTGTTTTTGTCTTTTTGACATGTTAACTGCTATTGTTATCTCAGCTATATCTACAGTGCCAAAGACACTGGCTGCCTGTCTTTCAGATGTGATTTTAGCTGATCTGGTAGGACAGCCCACCCAGAAACAAATTAAATTGAAGGTCCACTAAGCCAGGAAGCTGGCAGGAAGGAAATTGTGCCCAGACTCAAATTAGGAGGTCAGCTGGGTCACTTCCTGGAGTGCAAGATTTCTATAGCTTCGACTATATCTGAAAATAAAAAGATGGAGAAAAATGTTATATTTTGGGACTCTTCTCAGAGAAAGTTTGGGCTTTTTTTATATAATGTAAGAAAAATACAAACATGTTGTTTTGGAGGGGAGGGTGACAAGACATTCAAGATAAATTCTTGAGTAGAAAAAGCTGGCAAGAACTAAATTGCTAAGAACAAGGAAGGAGGGAGTTGGTGGCCAACACCCTGAGTGTTCCTTCTTTACTGAGTCTTCAATATCTCCCATAGATAATAATGAACAAGTACAGTACTTACTTAAGAGAGCAATTGCTAAGGCCACTAGATTATTAATCTGCTAGTCACACTATATCTCAGTCTGACTCCAATACCACCTGCCTCAGGACCTAGATGCTACAATTAGGCAACTTGGCTAGGATTCAAAAAACCCAAGTGGATTTAGACTGGACATGATTGTCTTCATTGTCATCATCATTGTCATTGTCGTCATCATCATCATCATCATCATCATATTTCCACATTAGAATCTCTGAATGACTAAGCAAAATACCTGAGGTCATTAATTACAAAGAATGAGTGGCTGCAGAGACTGTACCATGATCCATCCTTCTTTAGCAATCTTTGAAAAGGAAACCAGTACTATTCCAAAAAATTGACAGTGGATGTAGAACTCATCCTAGAGCATGTTTCCTGTCATTTGAACTTCCTCTGAATTCCTAGTAAGCATGCCTATTTCTTAACAGCGTTCTGACTTATGACCACAGCAAGTGCCTCACATTAGCACTCATTTCTTGTTCTAGAATGCATTCTTAATCATTGTTACCAAATACATGTCTTTAGTGACCACATTTAAAGGGTACTTTCTCATGAGGATATTGCCCTCGAGCCTCCAATCCACCAAGAGGTGGGTCCTTTGAGCAGGATTATTTCCATTAAAGTGTCTCAAAATTCCTTTAGCTTAGGATTTTATGTGCTCCCCCAAAATTCAGGAGAAAGACAATAAAGGTAACCTAGGAAATAAATGACCCATACTTATTATACTAAAAATGGATTGATGTTTAAATATATTTTAAAAATTCATACCATGCAGAGGCATCAGTGTGGTGTAGGGCTCCATGCTTGAGGTCCTAAATCAGGAGTGACTTGGATTGCCAATTCTTGGATTGCAGAAGATTCTAGCCTGCTTCCGGCATGAATCTACTTACTTAAGGCTTCTGAACTGAACTACTTGTCCACCTCAAACTGGTTTTTCCTCTCCTGAAATCTTACGTTCTGTTTTCTATGGAATTACTAGGAAGCTAGGACTCAAGGTGGAGATCTTCAGCTGTAATCACTCGCAATGTAGTCTCTGTAAGCTATCTCTCTTCTTGTGTTTGTTTCTAAGTTTAGTTGTATGAAAGTGTGCAGTGTGAGACTGATTTTCCTGGAACTTCTGTTTGTGACTCCTCCCACGCACGGAAATCATGCTTGTCTGTAGAGCTTGAGGAATGGAAAACCCTGTTCACTGGGCTCTGTCCTGCCTGAATAATGCTTCTTTAATCACTCTCAGGACCTTCCTTCTCGGTCCACCACAGATCCTTCTGCTGCCGAGTCCCAAGGCAGTGTCGGGACCCCCTCTAGGAGTGCTGATCCTGTTTGTCAGCTGTGTCTTGCCGGATGGGTGTTATGTGAGACGCCCATGGAGATGGGCTGGCGGGGAAGTCACAGACACGCTGAAGGCAATGAAAACTCACCAGCTTGTCTTTTTGAGCAAGACACTGAGCCGTGCTTGGCTCTGACAGAACTGTGGAGACAGCTGTCTCTTTGTTCAGCTTGTTTAAACCAACAAAAACAATAGTTTTAGGAAATACTACTTAAAAAAAAAAGAAAGAAAAAGAAGAGAAATAAGTGAGGGGTAAGATGAGAAAGAGGACCTCAGCTTTTTACTATGGCTCTGACTAAATCTGTTCTGTAATTATCACTTTTTTCACTACCTAAATTTTAAATGAGTTTTTCATTGACAAAATAATTCTGCTACAAAGATAAATTACTGAAATCTATTTATTTTTGTCCAGTCCTTTAATTACAATGATGAGTAAAATGTACTATAGGGAGGTTATTAATAGCAAGTGGATCCCAGAAATATCACATAAGGTCTTTGCTGTTTTTTGAATTAGTAAAATATATTATGAGATATAATGGCAGTGCTGCTCTTGGATACATCAAGATCAGATATAATTGACATATGTTCACTATTTCCAGAAAATATTATTCCCATCTTTTGGCAGGGGTATCCAACCCCCTTGAGAAGATGAAAGACAGTCTTGGGGAATAATAGCATCTTCTCCTTTAGCAATATTTCATGCAATGCAAAGTTGCTGCCATATGGTTCTCGTGAAGGTCCTGCCAAAATTCCTGTGGTTCTCACACGAGCTCCTACCTCCTCTGTTCTTTTCATCTCCTGCTGCGGGTGGCAGACATGGGAGAGACAGGCAAACTGCAAAAGGAAGGCGAAGGAAAAGTCAAGCCCACCACTATGTTCGTGTCAGCATTGACGGGGCCCCCTCAGTTTCTCACAGAGGTGGGTGCGAGCTCCCCAGGACTGCCTGGAAGTGATCCGATGGAAGTCACTCTGTTCACCTAGAAGCTGGAGGAGAAGCAGAAGGCAAGTTAAATTGTGTCTCTCGTAAGGCCTGGGAGGGATGATGTGAGTGGTGGGGGACTGAGGGCTTCCGGGGAGAATCCTTTAGGGGTTTATACTCTGCTGAGGAAAACAAATGCTATCTGGAGGCTGGTCTGAATTTGCAAAACAGCTTAATGGTGTGTGGGATGGGCAGCACTTAGAAAGACCAGCGTTCCTGACTGTGGGTTCTGGCAGGTGGGGAATTGGGCTCTGTGCCCAAGTGGGCACTGGACTGGCTGCTTTTCTCCTTCATACAATCACTTTGCATCCCTTCTGTTTCTGGGTGAGCGATATTACAGTGTCTCTCCCATTCCCCTCCCTGTTGATGTATTTAAGGAAATGACAACTCCCTTCTTTGGAGAATTACAGAAATACTTGTGAAGGTCCATGGCAGCTTTGCAAGACAGACTGGTCGAATTTATGGTTGGAGAACATATGCTGCTTGCTCACGTACTCTGCTTGCTTATATTTCAGTGCAGGATGTGAAAGGATTTCTTACAATTAATGAACAATTATTAGTTCCACAATAGTGCTGACTCAGATGGGTGCAGATTCATTTTGCAAACCTTGTGCATGTGATTTTGATTTATAATAGCCACTTTCATAAATCCCTGTTTACATTTCACTATGACTGTTCAGTATAGGTCAGGCAGAAAGAAAAATTTGGCTTCTGCAACTCATTCCAAAATGTGCTAGTAATGAAACAAAATTTCTAGTCTGGTCTTGCTGTCCTTGGTATTGCCCAGTAGGGTGGTATTTCTGATTTGATATCACTTGTTACCCACTTCTGCTTGTTTGATCCCTCAGGAGATGATTTACAGCACACACTGGGGAGTCACGTGGGGAGAGATGTGTCAGCAAGGGGCAGCATTCATACTGGTCTTCATTCTAACTGGGGCTGTCTGTGCAAATCTCCGGGTAATCACCCCCACCTTGCTAGGTGTGGGGTACGGTGCTGAGTTGCAGCAGGGCTGGTCGACCCCTCTTTCTGGCTTGATCCAGCTTGGATAGTGCCTGGAAAGTTGCAGGTGGCTCCAGGGCTTCTGCTCCACTTGACAAAACATTGAGTGCATCTCACTGTGACTTTCTCCCCCTCCTTCTCCTCAGTTTGAATTATCTGCATGCTTGAAGATGAGATAATTAAATACATCCTTGAAGGCTATAGACAACAATACTATCCCCCCTCCTTATTCTGGGGGAGTACAATCCTTTAAACTATCAGGTTGTCTTGTCAAATGAGTTATTGTTTTTCAAAGTATATCCTGAATGGCATCCTTTATAATTAAGGCTTCTGGCTTTCAGTTTAAAGTGATATTTGCCAGTAAAAGCCTGCCAAAAAATAAATAAATAAAAGCAGCCTTACCGTTAAATATTGATTTAAGCTGGAAACTGGCTCCAAATTTTGTTAGACCAGTCCTGATCTCCACGGCCTCCAGGCATCTGTTTCAATTTGGTCAAATTGAAATGGGAGGGACAGTGCCAGGCTAACAGCAAGGTGATCCAATATAGCAGGATGAGTTGTATTTGATGAAAAAGAGCCAGGTGAAGTCATCTCCAGGTCCAGGGGGTAGGTGTGCAGGGTCTGGGTGCAATAAGAGCCCATGTGCATCTCATCCACCATTCAGGGTGACCTAAGCCAGTGGTGGTATTTTTTGAAATGTAAAAAGAATGTTGAGGTCTCTTTGGTGAGTCGTACCTTTTGTCTCTTTTGCTGTTCGATGTATCCTGATATGTGTGAGCTTTTTCTCCAGCTGGTCTGGATGGACATTTTCTCTCTCTCAATTCTTCCTGTCACTAGTTGGAATGTTTTTTTAAAAAGTCCAAAGACCATGTTTTTTCCTGTGAATCAAATCTTGCAATCTTTATTCCAAGGGTTTCCCCTTTCTCAGGAATGAATAGAGTTCTCAGAAGCATTTTCCCCCCTGCTGAATGTATATGCTTGCAAATTGTTATTCACCTCTCTGTCTGAGGAGAGAAGGCACGCAGGAGGAGGGAGGGTTAAACATTTCAGGGAGAGGGCCCTTGATGAGCTTGAACTCTGTGGGCACAAAGTGTCTGAGGTCTATTAGTTTTGACAACCCCGCTTATTCCAGTGTCTCTCTTCATCTACAAAGTTAACAAGGGCTGATAAGAGATGAGGAGGCAGGTACTGGTTTGTATTTCCAGACTCATAAATGTTTCACAATACCATTTTCTTACAATCAGATACATTAGTTTGCCAAGCGCAGATGCTGCCGGTGTTCACACGGTGCTGGTGTTTGACAAAAGCCCTGCTTTTAAATCAGCAGATACGGGGTTGGGGGCAGGGGGCAGTACAAGGCGGGTATTGCTTGCTACCACACCTGGCTTTCAAATGTTTATTCCAATTCGGGTGAAGGAGTTGGTGTTTGACCTCTAAAATCTACCGCTGTCTACTTTGAGAAATATATTGTTATGCTCTACAGGCAAAAAAGCATCAATCTTAACGACACTCTTGCCTTCTCTCTCATTTTCTGGCCCTGCTGATGCCCATGTGTTTCTTTGTACTTTGCCGTGTGGACAGTTGAATTAGGCACCAAAGGGTGAATTTAATTTGGAGCAAAACTTTGTCTGGATAGATCTGCCTTGACCCGGGCTAACAGAGCAACCTGTGGTTTCCTGAGGCCATGCCTCACCTGGTGCTATTACAGGCTCTAAAGATGAAGTTCAGCTTCAGCATCTCTCCCAGCTAGCCCCACGACAGCAGGAAGAGGGCTGGGGTCCCGAGAGTCAGCCGAGCGGCGACGGCTTTCTCCCTGATGTAATCACACGAAGTACGCAGATATCCCTTGATTAACAGCTGCGGGATTAATTTCCCTTTTTGGTTGCTTGACTCACAGCAAGAATCATGTCAAGGCAGCAGAGAAGCAATTAAATTGATTTTAATCTTTGTCAGAGGAGATAACATGCCTCTTTCTCTTCTCATTTAAATAATTAAAGTTTCAGTAGGTATTATTTCTAGCTTTAAAGAAATTGGTATCTTAATGCAATAGAACCCTTGTAATTATATACTTAATGGTTCTTAATAAGTTAATCATGGTTTTTCATTTAACATGTAGTTTTTACTTATTAAACTTTTATTTGTTATAGTATCTTGCATTCAAGAAGATGGAGAACACAAGGCAGGATAGATAGGAAACACTTCTGTCATTATTTGTCATTATTTGTCATCAGCCCTTTCAGCAGCCATCGCCTCCAGTTTTCATGGCATCTTGGACTTAAATTTGAAGTAACATCTTTACATTTCAGTGCACAGAAGAAGCTTCTTTGTTTGTTTCTTTCTTTTTTTTGAGACAGGGTCTCACTTTTTTTTTTTGTAGTTCAGGCTGGCCCTGAGCTCAGCCTTGAACTCACAGCAATCCTCCTGCCTCTGCTTCCCAAGTGCTGGTATTATAGGTGTGAGCTACCATGCCCAGCACTGTGGTATGTGGTTCTGATTGGTGATGAGTGTGAGTCTCCATGCCCTGTATTGTTGTATATGGTTACCAGGGATCATAACCGGGCCCTTGCACTTGCAAGACAGGCACGGGAACCATGGAGCTAAATCCCAAGCCCAAGTCTCTTCTTTTTATAACAATATACTTAATTTTAGTGATTTTTGGCTTCTATGACAGTTTCTTTATAGAGCTTCATACATACTTACATGGTGTGCTGCTCCATCCAGTTTAAAATTTCATTAAAGTCTTAAAAAAACATTTAAAAGTAATTGCAAGTGGTTTCATTCTTCTTTGGTTTTCAGTCAGACATATGGTTATTCTTCATCCCAATATTATGAAATATGTTATGTACATTCTAGGGGAAAAGAAACAAGCAAAACTCATAGATCAAATGATCTTCCTCCTTAGATGCTAAATTTTAGCTTGATTCATGTGCAGCCTGCAGCATACTAAATATTACATAACTTAACTGTCATAAATACCACTTATGGTCTATGGAGTGAACTAGCATAACAGACAATGTTACATCGAAGGAGAGGAGGTCTCAGTTTAGTCTGCCATTAGGAAGTGAGCTTTTAATAAAAAACATAAGGACGCTTGCTCTTCTAGGTGCTGGATGCTTATCTGGAGGAGAGAGAGGACATTACACGGACACGTGGGCCCCGCGCCAGAAACAAGGAGCCGGGGAGGCACAGCCAGTGCTCGCGAGCGGGTCCTTTCATCCATGGGTTTGGACAGCAGAGGTTTTTGTTAAACATTAACTGACTACCTGAGATCTTTAGCTGGTATTTTGAGAAAAAGACAACTCTTAAGTCTTATATTTTTGAGTTGAAAATGTCATTGGCTTTGGGTAGGATGCAGAAACACTTCCTTTTCCCAAGGTGGCTAACAGAGGGCAGGCAGGACATCAGCTGCTCCTTTCCTTATCCCTCCTTGATGTCCCCTCCCCTCCCTTCTGCTCCTCTCCTTCCTTCCTCCCTCCCACCTTCCCTCCTTCCTCCTTTCCTCCCTCCCTCCCTCCTTCCTCTCTGTCTCACTTTCCCCTCTCTCCTTTCTCTCTTTCACATACAACCTCTACAGTTGTATACAGTTTGAAAATGTGTGAGCAAAACACTAACAACTTTTTAAAGAAGTGAGGAGGAAACATATTGTATTAATGCAGATGGCAGAGAAGGGCAGCAAGGTCAGGTAAAAGCACTACAGAGACCTCAACAAGAGCATTCTAGACCAGTTCTCAGTAGCTGCACCTGGGCCATGTTGACAGAATCATCCAGTTCCTTAAAATGTGGCCACATGAGAACAGATTGTATGTGTGTCCTAGCTGGTTTTAGAGTGCACTTGTGCAATTCTTACTTTAGGGAATGTCTTCAGTCACACCCTCATTTTGGTGCTGTTGGTTCCTGTGGTACTGTTCACACTGGAGATTCTGGGGCTCACCATATCGAAAGTTAGCTTTCAAAGAGAAAGGACATTTCCATGGGTGGGCACTGAGACATGGGAGTGAGTGAGTTTAGCAAAATCAAGAGAAGGATATTTAACGGTAGATCATTGAGGCAAGAGGGTGCAGGTGAATAAGACCAAGGCTGCTTTAGGAACTATTTTCACCCTTGCTTACAGGTGGGCAACTCCAGAGATCACAGCCAATCATTTGCCCACTCAATCCTACAGGAGCTAGAGGTATTTTTACATCTACCCTATTCAGTCCTCACACAAATTTCATGAATTTGGTGAGAAAGATCTTATCAACTAAAAGTTGAAAAGTGCTATGATTTATATTTAGATGTGCTACAAGATCTTCCTGGGCACATAAGAGGGACTTTTGGAAGGTGCTTGGACAGGAGGGACATATAGCTGACTTGCCATTAGGAGACAGAATCTGGACAGAAGAGGTGAGCCACTGGGGTGTGATCTGGGGGTTTTATCTCTCTCCCCAGCTACCTTTAGCTGACCGCTTCCTGGCTATCAAGAGGTGAGCAGCTTTCCTCTGTCTGGACCTTTCCAACATGCAAAGACTAACCTTCCTTCCCTCCTTCCTTTCTTTTCTTCTCTTCCCTTCCCTTCCTTTCCTTTCCCTTCCCCTCCCTTCTCTTCTTTTTCTTGTACCAGGGATTCAACTTGGGCCCTTGTGTTTGCAAGGCAGGTGCAGTACCACCTGAGCTAAATCCCCAACCGAGACTGACATTTTAAAAATGTGACCCAAAGTAAATCTGTCCTCTTTAAGTTGTGGGTATCAGGTATTTGTCTCAGTGAAAAAGTGAGTGATTAAGACAGGAGAAGAGTGGGGCCTTCAAAAAGTACATGAGGCCAAAGGACACACAATTGCCTACAGGTGACCTGGGGTTGGAAGCAAACCTTTGTTAGGGTTGACAGTCTGGGGCGCAAGACCAGCTCAGCAAAGGAGATAGACAGCAGAGGTTTTCCCTTCCTGATGATAATGATCACCATTTT
>PVIR01028547.1:0-21883 GCA_004026965.1 Petromus typicus | reverse complement strand
GCAAGTATATGGGAAGGAACGTATAGGGTAGAAGAGACTGGGGGAAAGAACTACATGAGGGGACACAGCTCCTTCACATGGCGAAGAGGAGAGAAAGCCCATCATCAGGCTGGAGAGGGCAAAGCCCAGAATGGGGTAGGAGAAGAGCTGCTGCTTCAGAGAAGGGTTCCTGGCGTAGCCAACGATGAGGCTCCCAAACAGTCCCAATCCCAGCCCCAGGGCCAAATACCCCTACTGTGGCAGCCCCAGCTCCAGTGAACTTGGCTGCTGTGTTGATGTCCCTTGAAATGATGCCGGTTAGAAAACTGCAATTAGGGACAAGAGAGGTCAGGGGACCAGGGATGTCAACCCCGCTGAGGCTCTCATCTGTCGGTGTCTTTGGTCTGAGCACTACTGCAGACAGCGGCCGGCTCAGCAGCAGGGAGGTGTCCTGACCAAGGAGGCAGTGGAGACAAATCTGGAGCAGGCATACATTTTCAGGGGCTGAGGGGCTGTAGCAGGAGAGCTGCTCCCAGCGCAGAGAAGACAGACGGGCGGGGGGTGGGGATACCCACAGGCAGGCTCAGCGCATGCGTGGCTCCGGTCAACATTTTTTTTTTTTTTTTTTTTTTTCCTAGAGACAGTATGAACTGGTCAGCTTTCTCAGTACCGTGTTTCAGCCAGGTTGTGCCAGCTTTATGGTATTCATTGCTTATAAAGATTGGGTGAGGAAAGAGCTCCCCCTCTGCCCACAAAGATTTCTGAAAATGAACTTAAGAGTCAGAAGGATTTCATCTTCTCCACAACCCTCTGAAGGAGTACCATTTTTACCCCTATGAGACATGGCAAAACTGAAGCACAGAGGGCTAAGCAGCTTTCTGGGTGTGACAGTGAGCGGGGCGATCAGCTAGGCTTTGAGTGCAGGGAGAGCGCACTTTCTTGCTCTGCCTCCAACTAATTGTGTGACCTAGAATCTTGTATCTCTTCTCATCATGCCTCAGTTTGCCTCTGTGTTGCATTTGCAAACTATCCTGAGACATAAAGGCTTAAAGCAAAAATCACTTGCTCAGAAATCTGCAATCTAGGCAGGGCTTGGTGGGAAGAGCTCGTCTTGACTCCTCACGGCACTGTCTGAGATGGCTCCAAAATGCAGCCAGGCTGTGAGGGTGACTCGTGACAGAGCACGTGCCCAGCATGCATGAGTCCTGGGTTTCAGCTCCAGCACTGTACATAGAAGACGGGAGAGCTAGAAGGCTTAGTCACTCTCCACATAGTACCTGGAAGGGACGGTTCAAAAGGCTGGGACTGGACCTGCAGAGGCTGGCCGGATCTCACTCTGGGGGTCTCCTCATTTGTACCCCAGCAGGCACATGGCACATGTGGCACATGGCAAAGTGGTGGGTGCAGCTCTTCCATGAGAAGACTCCAGTGGTCAAGACCTGATGGTCATGTGTCTTAGTGCTGAGGACTGCCCAGAGGGGCACAAGGCTCTGTGGTTTCTTGAGGAGGTGACAGCGTTGTCCTGACTTTCACCAAAATAGCCAGGAATTCCACAGCTCAGTTTCCCAAGTATGACTCTTGCCCACCATGGTATTCCACATTACGTGCTGCTGTGCTGCTTGGGCTAAAACTGCAGTGGGCCCTTCTATTTATGGCCTCACACTAGTCTGTTTGATAGTCTACTTATAAGGGCTCTAGTCATGTTGGATTACAGCCCACCTCCAAAACTTATTTTAACTTAATTTCTCTGTAAAGGCCCTGTCTCCAAATACAGTTATGTTTTGGAGTTGAGACACTGTACATGAGTTTTGGGGCATAAGCCAGTGTCTAGCAGATGGGCAGTGGCTGGGTTGAGGCCCTGACTCTGTGTTGAGGAGAGTGGCCCCTATCTGGGTGTGCCAGCTCTCATGTACATGTCACCGAGTTCTAAGAACAGTGGTCAGCCCGGGGGACTGGAGGGAGGCAGAGGGGCAGTCTGGGAAGCTGTGGCAGAAGTCTGTGGGCAGCAAGTGGGCGACAGAAACCGCAGCACTGAGACAGGCCACGGTGGACGGATAGAGGAGAGTCCAAGGGAGCTGGCCTGCTGGCGGGGCCACTGGAGCGCCACGGAAACCTCCATGGCAGGCCGTGGTGCGGTGAGGCAGAGAATGAGTCAGGGTGGGCTATGTGCTGTGTTTGAGGGGCTGGGAGACATCGGCATGGATGCAGGTCTCGGCCTGGGATGGTAACAGCAGCTGCAAGAATGAAGAAGACGGAGCTGCCCTTGACTTTGCATCCCCGGCAGACAGCCCCAACTCTCATCAGCATGAGAGACACGTGCGCATGGGTGAGGAACACCCAGGCCCCAAGGAAGCCCGGCGCACCTCCAGCCCACGTCCTCCCATCTGAAGATCCTCTGGGGAACTTGGGGCAGAGAGAAAGGACCTCAGGTCTCCTGAGTGTTTACTTCCTTCCTGAGACCTGAGGGCATTTAATCAGTTTTCAATACTTGGTGACTCACCGAATCCCCCGTCCTCCAGGCTGACTCAGCCAAGGCCCCCTCCAGGAAGGGATACTAGGGGAGCTCGCACAAACAGCTCTACCCTCGCCGACTTTCTGGCAGCAAGAAGAGGGAGTGGGTTTGACTTCTCAGATGGGCCAGCTGCAGTGCCCTGTCTACTCTGGCCTGAGAAACGATTCCAGAGGCCAGAGCTCTCACTGGGCTTCAGGGTGTGTGACATGTAGTTTTGGTAGAAGAAACAGATTTGTCTTCAGAAGCAAAGATGTCTTTCTGGGGCCAGTTTTATAATAAAAACAGCTGACATAGGATCTTTCACCAGTGTCTGGATGGTGCTCTAAGCAGTTGACTTACGTTGCTTAGTTCATCCACGCAGACATTGTGGTGGGAAAAAGCCCCCCACCCATGCGGTTTGTAAGCAGAGGGCCAATATGTGGACCCCAGCAGGCAGGTGTCACATCTCCCCCGTTGATTACTGCTGCCCCCTGGTGGTATCTGTGGTTGCCTCAAGTGTGTTGGCTCAGGGAAGGGGGTCTCATGGTCAAAGGCCCCTTGGGTACATCTTACTCACTGGTGACATGACTCAGTTACCCTGTATTTTAGTCTCAGTCTTCTCTCTTCTGTAAAATGGGATAATTGTTCCTTCTAGCACAGAATTCTGGTGTGAGTGTAACAATTATGACTTACAGCTGCTGTGAGGCACTTCATTCCCTGTCAGGTGCATAGGAAGCACTTGTTGTATTGAGTATCCCCCAAAGACAAACAAGTCTTATCTATCCCATCGCCCAGGCCCTTCTTACTATGTGGCCCTCCTGTCTTACTTTGCTCAGTGTTAGATGTGGACTGGAATTCACTCTGCAACCACGTCGGCCAGGAATAGTGCAATGGACCTAATTGACATTGACTTCGGAGCCTCGGTGATTAACATGCCCTCCTAGATCTCTCACTCGGTCTCAGAACATGTGCCAGGGAGCTGGGAGCTGACAGCTGAGAAATCTGTTACCAAAGTTTCATGTGCAAACCCTGCCTGCCTCACCTGCTCAGAGTGGACTGGCCAGAAAAGCAGTGGAGAAAAGCTTCCCTCCTGAGCTTGTTTGGCTCTGCTAATCCTCTGCAAGAGATGAGCTTGCCTGGATTTTACTAGAAGGAAGTAATAAAGGCTGTCCGAATAGGGACCCATTCACTCAAAAGGAAAACAACTTGAGTTTTGCTCCATCTGGTCTAGAACAGTGTGCAGACAGATTCTCCCTCCACCCCTTTCCTGGTCTGTTTTCATCTGCGCTACTCTCCAGCATCATCCAACTTGTGTATCTGATCAGATTTTCGCTCTGACTCTTCCCGACGGCACCTGGCATCAGCCCAGTAGGAGGGAGAGGGCTCTGCCCACTGCATCCCCTGCAGTATTTCTTTCGTCCACCAGAGATAACCTGGTGAACTTTGGTGCTGGTGTGTGATGCTGATGTGCACGAAGGTGAGGAGCAATACAAACTTCCTCCTCCTCCAGAGAGACAACAGGGATCAGGCTCTGCTTTCATCACCGAGTTGACGATTCACGGGCACTCCCAGTAGCCACCGCCACTTCACTCCCCTTTCAGCTTTCCTTTGTTTGCTAACAGCTGGGCCTGGGCTCCATCAGGCTGCTGCCCTGAGTTCTAATCATGACACCCCTGCCCCCCATGTGGCAATGTGGTCACAGATGCAGAACCAGCAATGCCTTTGATGGTCATATCACCCAGATGCACAAATCCACCAAAGCCTGGCATCCTTCCTGTACAGATGGACGATCTTAAATGACCAGAGTCTGAGGCTGGGACCTGGGTGGTGATGGTACCGGGGACACTCAGAGTCCCTCCACGGAGTTGCCTTGGGACAGGCGGTAGCCTGGATACTGTGAGAGGCGAGGGTGAAGTGAAGCTCCACCAGTCGCCACAGTGTCTACCCCTGACTTCTGAGCCTCCCTGCAGCCTCCTGGGCCTGGAATAAGAAGCAGGGTGAGAAAGCAAGCCGGAGAACAGGACTGTGGTCAGCGGCGCGGGCTGGGCTAGATCCCAGCAGCCTCTGGCTCGCTGCGTGACCTGAGGGCTTCTAGATTGTGTCCTGTGTCTCTGCTCTTGATGGGTCCCATGATGCCCTCGTCCTCTTTCATCTCTGCTGCCTCCTTCATCCTCAGAGTCCTGCTCAGGTGCCACCACTGCCATGTTCCTGGTCACTGTCACGTGTGGCTTTCTGTTCCTGTCAGCCTGTCCAGTGCAGCCTTTCTGTGGAAATCACCTGGCATAGTGACCACAGCATACAGTGAACTCCTAGTTCTCTTTTCAGTGGTAACTGTTACAGTCACACTCGGGTTTGCTGTCAGCTTTGCCACTGCGTAGCCATGTGACTTCAGAGGAGTAGCCTAAACTCTCTGACCCTCGGATTTTCCTTTGTAAAAAAGACTAACAACACCTCTGAGGGTTATGGTGTGAACTGCAGGAGATGATGAAACCTTCAGCGTGTTGTGAGTGCTTGGTACATCATCAGTGGCGTGGTCCTGGCCCTAAGCAGGTATTGAGTCTGAAGAGGGTGTCACTTGAGATTAATTCCTTTGGGGCCCTACAGGTCAAGTAGCTTCTGAAAGGCGAACTTTGGGCATGAAGGTGGCCCCAAGGAGCTGCTGTTGCTGAGTTTTCACTACAGACTAACCTATGGTCTTTGATAACAGAACTCTGGTTTCTAGTAGGAAAGTAGAGAAGCTAAGTGGAAGGGTAGGGACCTGGAAGAGTTCCAGAGTCCTGCTTCGCAGGCCAGGTGTGGTGGCTCAAGACCGTAATCTGAGCACTAGGGAGGCTGAGGCAGGAGGATCACTGTGAGGAGGTGGAGATCAGCCTGGGCTACGTAGGGAGACCTTGTCTCGAAAAGAAACAAAGAACCCAAATGCATCTTGGTCTTTACTTTGGTCCCAAGCAGAAGTGAACATAAGGTGGGAAATGGCTTCTCTTCTCCAAAGGGCTTCTTCAGAACTCTCCATAAACACCAGGACAATCTACTGTCTGGCCGTAGCACTCAGCTACGGGACTTCCCCAAGATCGCGCGAGATCTGGGTCCTAGCTGGGATGACAGCCCGAGTCAGGCTTACTCCACGGCTCCAGGAGAGAAGAAATGGTAGGAGAAAGACAGAAGACAACACATGCTTATCAAGAGCATACACCCATGACAGGGCAGAAAAGCTGTCCGTGAAAATGGACGGTTCTATTTATAGAAAATTAACTTGGCCTACGACTTCATCATAAAGCCATTTCTCAAAACATTGACTCCTATCAATGTTCCAAAAGTCTTAGAAGCTAGACATTTTCCTTTAAAATAAAATAAAAAATCTTATTTATAAACATCCAAACTTCAGACCGACCAAGATTTTCTCTCCTGGATCTGTTGTCGGCTTTACATCTAGAAAAGCCCAGGTGGCCTCAGCTCGCTGTGTTTTAGGAAAGGTTCCCCAAACCCTGCAAGCTCGGGGGAAAGCGAGGCTGGCTTTAATTGCTCCGTGGATTAGACCCACTCAGCCACAAACGCGTTGTTTTCTCTAGTCCTAGAAGCCACGGTCAAGCAGCCTTCTTTCTCTTGTCCGATATCGCCCTCTGGTGGCCCCCTTTCTACTTGCAACGTAAACGTGAAATGGGCAGGTTCACACGGGAACTTGCTCCCTCCCTCCCTGGCTCACCAGCCTTCCTTCTGCGGCTCATTTTTCCATCACCACTTAGGGCGCCATTATGAGCCAAGCAACAAGAATTGCAGGAGTCCCTCGTGCTCAGAGACTCGCGTGCTGGTGGTGGAAATGGCCAGATCCGGAAACGCAGTTCTGCCCCTCAGAGTCCCAGAGACGCAGGGGCTGGAGTCAGCTTTCCGCTACCACCACTGGACTCATTTCCTCACCGAGGAACTAGTCATACAGCCTTCTCCACCTTCAGAATCAGCATCACATGCACTCCGCTCGGCGTAGCTGTATTTCGTGTCTACAGCGCTCTGCTGGAACCCCCTGAAGTTTGGGTCGCGCCAGAAAAGCAGAGAAGCCCGTGGGAAAGTTCGGACCACGGCTTCAGATGCGTTGGCTGTGGTGTCCGAGGAGTTCTCACTTGCCTGGATGGGCCGAGAAGGAGCAGCCACCGAAAACTAGTGCCAGGGACCTGGGCCTCTGGGCTCACTGACAGCACATCAGCACCAGCCAAGAAGCTTTCAAAGTGGCGATGCCCCCTCTTCCGTCCCCACTGGATTCTGATGCCGTTGGTCGGGAAGGTTCCCGACTTTGGGGTCTTTCAGAATTCCTGGGATGATTCTCACGTGCCCCTGGGGTTGACAGCCACAGCCTTAATCCAGGGCCTGGTGTACAGTGACAACTGGATACACCTTCACAGGAGGCCTGCCAATGGAGTCACATCATGACATGGACACCAAGCCTTTATAGGCCTCTATCACGTGCGGGGGCTGGAGGTTGAACAGTCGTCACAAAAAAACAGGAAGACAAACATCTGTGTCCTCAGAGACCCCGGCACCACAGCAGGGCAGCGGGCCCAGCAGTGGGGCTGAGACTATGGAGGGCCATAGGGGTCATGCAAAGAAAGGCAAAACATCTCTCATTCATTCTTGTCTGCCTTGGACATGAAGAGATTTAGAGATGTCATTGCACTTTCCAAAAACAGAAGAAACCGATGGTGAAGCCCAGTGGAAGCTGAGCTGTATTTGTGGCAGTGGGAGCCGGCCTGGCTTTCTGCATCCTCATGTCTGTCTGTCCTCCGAGTAAGGCTGCCTGAGCACAAGACATCTCTGCAGCCCTGTCCCCACCCTGCCCCGCCCCTGCTGCTGCTGTCCAGCAGCTGCCGACAGCCCCTTTCCTGCCCACAGACTGGGCCAGCTGTTTCCAGCTGTGTAGACACATGGGAATCCTTGCTCTTAATCAGGATTTGAGCTTGACACCTGCTCCCCTAGCGGGGACTGAGCCTACTTTAGAAGACGTAGAGTGTGGGGGACCCGTCTCATCAGAGATGCTGCTCAGCCAACTCCCAGCTGCTCAGTAGAGCTATGAACGAGGCAAGGAAACCCAGGGGATCTTTTCAAGCCAGGAGAGTGGAGGATGAGGAGGAAGAGAAGAAACAAGAGGAGAAGGGCGAGGAGGAGGAAGAGGAGGAAAGACTAGGGGCCCTACTGGTCACATGACTGAGAATCCCCGCTTCCACGGCTCTGCTTTCCTCCAAGCTGTCTTTATTCACAGCGCTGATCCCAAGCTGACACTTTAGCTTTCTATAGCCAGAGGACAGGTGAGGGGCCCTTTCCCCTGGCCCCAGCGGCCCGCTCCACAGGCCCTGGAAGGGGGAGACCACGTCTGGAGCCCCCAAGGCGCGGCCCTGTGCAGCCTTCATGCACTCCGTCTGGCCTGCAGAAGTTTCTCTTCGTGTTTGGCTGGTTGGTTTTTATTTCCTGCAGATGATGAGACTGCACACTGAACTCCAGCTTCTCTGGACGCTGAGTGACAGAAGTGGAGCTGCATCCCCCGTGCAGGCAGCAGCCCAGGCCTATTGCTGAGGGGCTGCTGGCGGGTCACAGGGCACCGCGCCCCACCCTGACCCCATGGAGCGCAGCCCCGCCGGGCGGCTTTACTTTTTCTCTGTCTTGGAGACTGAGCCACCAGGAGAGGCGAGCCAGGCTGCTCCACCGCCCACCCTCACCCTCCTCCTGGCTGCCAGGCAAAGTGTAGTCCCCGTGATCTGTCTGCAGAGAAAGGCCCTGTTTGGGGGAGGTCACTTGGAGGACACCCGGGGCCTCAGTGCGGCCACACGGGGACCTGGGAAGGGGAACTTTACGTTTTATTTTTCCTTCTATCATGGAGTGTCTAAGAATCTGGCCGCCAGAGTGATTTTATTTAGGTCACCCTTGCCAGCTGAGAAACCACAGCCTCTTGTTTTGAGCAGCCTGGTGCCTATAAAAGCCCCAGCCTAGTTAGTCTCTGGTTTCTTCCTCCCTCTGTGTCCCTCTCATTCTTAAATACTTTTTATTCACTCTCATTCCTTTTCACTTTTCTCTTTGGCTGCAGTCATCCAGCCCTACAAGTCTCCTCAACTATCCCTGGCATGCAGCCTGCCCCTTATTATTAATAAGGCTGAAAATAATATCTAATAAGTAAGTCCTTGCTTTAAAGGGCTCTCACGCCACCAACCCAGAGCCTCTCAGGAACTGTAGGAGGCAAATAGGAACACATAGAGTTTAAGGGACTTGTCTAAGACCAGCAGCCAGTTAGTGACAGAGCCGGGTTGGGAACCTATTTAAGTGCCATTATTTATGGGCTTATCAGGAAATTACTTTGAAAAGTGAGCCAGTGGAAAAGACAGTCTAGATTTCAAAGTATGACTTTATTAGATTTCAAGGACAAGATTTATTCCCACTCTTTGGTATGGAAATGAAAGTACATGGAGGAAGATTTGATATTATATTTGCCTTTCCAACAACCTTTCAGAGATGCCCATGTTGCAGTACAAAAGGAAGACCCTGTGTACATTAGCAGATGCAGTCAACTCTGACGCACCCACTCGATCAACAATTTTTGGTGCTTGTACTGCATGGCAGCCCGTGCACTGGACACAGGTCACACAATGGTGAGAAGGACAGGTTTTCCCCAGCCCTGGTGCACTCAGGAGGCAGGCATCGGATTGAGATTCACAGCAAGAGGACAGAACCAAGAATATGCCAAGTGCCAGAAGGAGAGGCAGGGGCTCCAGCAGCTTCTAAGAAGTAGTGACCTCCTCCAGGAGCTCAGAAATGGCTCTTTGGGGAAGTGGCCATTCTCTCAGGCAGGAAAAGGCACGAAGAAATCAGCAGAGAGAAAAGGACAGGGAAGGGCCCTTGTAGAAGGAACAGAACTGAAGTGCTTTGTAGTACGTGGAACAAGCAAGCTCTTGCAGGAGCTGGAAGCCAAGGGGCCCAGTACAAGGTGAGGGGGGTCAGGTGTGCACTGCTGGACCCACAGGTCTTATGGGCCCAGGTGAGCACCCATATCTCCTCTCTGAAAGCAGCAGGAACCTGCTCAGAGCAAGGACTGGCCTCAGCTGGTTAAGCCCAGCCAGGGGCACAGGAAAATAAGGTCTCAGCTACAAGAGCTTCCCACCAGCCTCCCTGGCAGGGATGAAGCCCTGCTCAAAATGGGCATTCTCTTTCTCAGATGTATACTGGCGTGCATCAGCTGACAGTAATGAAAAGCAGATCAGCACTGTGAGAAATAAAAACATTAAGTACCTACTAGTCATTTGCTGCTGAAGACAAATAGGCAGCATTTGCTGCATAGACATTATTTCATTTAATCTTTGCTTCTCCATAAATTATAGGACAAGCAGCATTATTACTGTCATTTCATAGAGGAGGAAGCTGAAGTAAAATGAGGGTTGGTAACTTTCCCCAGGTCACAGAGCTACTGACAGAGCCAAGGACTGTCTTTTCTCCATTTAATTATTTGGGGAATCTTTACCTAGAAAAACAAGGGCAGCCGGCTGCCAGGCCCAAGGCATTTCTCCCCTTTGGGTCATCAGGTTCCACAGAGCAGGAGGAGTGGCGAAGAGGAGAATGCTTCACATGATGCGCTCTCTGCACACCGTCTCACTTGCTCATGACATGTTTTATTAGTCCTGATCCTGGGAAAGGAAAGCCGAGAGGTTAGCCGAGGGCTTGTTTCATGGCTGAGGTGAGATTTGAACTCACGGCAGACAAGAGGCAGGGAGTGACAGTGGAGTCCAGGTGAGAATAAATACTGCTCGATCCAATACAGCAGAACTCAGTGTCTGTCCTGAAGGCAAGATAGCATTTGCCGTGGATTGCACAGGAGACTTGTGGCAAGCAAGTAAGTCAAGGCCAAGACTTAGATGTTTTGCTTGAGCAACTACTGCACAGAGGTGCCATTCGCTAAGATGGAGACAGCAGGACATCTCCATGGGACTGAGGGGAGGCTGTTTAGAGCCGACTTGGAAATGCCGAGCTGGGGGAGAAGGAGGGAAAGGAAGTCTGGGTATGAATTGGGTTGTCTTCCTGTTCTCCCTCCTCCTCCTCTTTCCAAATTATGATGTCTGTCTCTGTGAAAGAGCAGGACTCATTGCAGTTTGGCTTGATTTTCAGAAAGTTTTGCACAAGGAAGCTGGGGCCTGCATGGGAGGGGTCGTCCCGAAAAAGCCCAGGGAAGACAGACAGATGGGCAAGGTTTCTGTGCCACCGGTTCCTGATACTTACCCTGAGTACATTCAAATGAACTGGTTGCAGCAGCCTCTGGCCTCCTCCCTCCAACTCATTCTCGGCTGCACAGCCAGAAGAGCTTGCAGTATGGCAGGGCTGGGCTGGGTCCGTTACACCCTGCTTCGCAGCCTGCCATGGCCCCATAGGCCCGGGACAGAGACTGGCCCATCACTGGGCCTCCAGATCCTCACCAGTCTGCCTGCTCTTCCCACCGTGCACGGACTGTGGCCCCTGGAGACTGCACTGCCCCAAGTGCTGGCCACGGTCCTGACCAGTGCTTTTCTTTGCAGCTGCTATGTTAGGGCTCTGCTTTTGTCCTGGACAGATATCTCCTGAGGTTCCAGGATCCATTTCAGAACCACACCTGGTGGGAGTCACCTGGTAAGGGACACCAGGGCTGTATCTCCAAACACAGCATGTACGCCTTAGTCAGAGCTGATGGCATGCGGGTACATGTTTACAAATGACTTCCTGGTCAGGTTATGGGGGTGAGAAATGGGGGCCAAGATGGCATGTGTAGCGTTTGGCATTTTCCATGGCATGGTGTCATGTCAGTTTTTCTGTTGTCAGTACTAGGGATTGAACCCAGGGCCTTCGAGCCCCAGCCTTGTTGTTTTTTTTCTTTTGTTTTAAGACTGGGGCCCACTAAGTGGCTAAGGTGTCCAGACTGGGCTTGAACTTGGGATCCTCCACCTCAGTGTCAGACATATGTAGGTTATGGTCACTGTCTTTCCTTCAATGTCTCCTCCTTTCCTCTTCCCCAGCATTGATTCCTCTCACCGTCTCTGTCTGTCTCTCCCACCTCTTTCTCCCTCACCCCTCTCCACGCACAGAGGATAGGTACCAGGCAGAAGTCGGCCATTAAGCCAGGACAGAGAGCTCTTATCAGAAAGCAGCCATCTTGCCAACTCGGCTCTTGGTTCCCACCCTCCAGAACTGTGAGAACACGAGCACTTTTGTCTAAGCCACTCAGTCCGCTATTTCTGTATTTTGTCACAGGCCCTTGAGCGGCCTAAGGTACTTGTCACCCCCGTGTTCCTCCTGTCATCTTGGCTTCTAGCTCTAAGGTATGTTTGATCACATCATGGTATAGGACCATTCTAATACTCTGTGCTCTAAAAGTGTGTGTTGCATGAATAAATAGATGTTTTAATTACCAGTTAGTTATATACTATCAATTACTTTATTAATAACCAATTTGCATGTGATAATACTTTATCGTGTAAATGAATGTGTCTGTTGCTCTAAGTAGACAGAAACTTTGAGTGAAAGTCGTGTCCTCTTGTCTTGTCTTGAGCCTGTGACATAATGCCTGCCATAAAGTACATGCTCCCTAAATGTCCTTCAGACAAAGATATAAACATACGCAGTTCCTCCTTCCTGCAAAACGCTTCAATCCTCAGGCTGGGCCGAGGCCAGCAGATTCCATGGTGCTGTCGCTACCCAAGGCTACTTCTCATTAGAAACCAGCTGTGGTTTACGTACAGTATTTAATAGGAACATTTAACTGCCAGGTGACTTCTCCATGTGCCAGTTAGCTCATTTAGTCCTCAACAAAACACATGATACATGTGCTGTCCTTGACCGTCTTCCAGATGCAGGTGTGGGGGGCAGTGAGGTGGCGCCTTCCAGGTAGGTCATGCCCAGTCACCTACATACTTGTCACTGTGGGCACCTGGCGAGGGAAATAGGAACACGGCTGGATGCACGGACCGCTCGTGTTGGATGTCGGTGGTGCTGGTAGATTTGAGGGTTTCCCTGGGAGCCTGGAGGGTAGGGCCACCTGCTTCCCGGTCACTGTGTTGTAAGCCCCCCAGTTCCTTCTCTATGCCCTGTGGCGCTAGTTAAAAGCACAGCCATCCTGGCAGACAGAGCTGGGTACAAATCTAGCTGTGTGGCTCTGGGGCATAATTTAACCTGCCTGGGCTTTAATGTGCCCTGTCTATCAGATGGCATTGCTAGTGGGACTGCGGTCATAGGGTGGCTAGAATTGAGTGAATCACTCCACTAAGGTCCCCAGAATGGTGCCAGGACAGCATTTGCATCCACTGAGTGGTCACCATTGTCGTTACCATTTTTGTCTTCCAGATTCTACCACACATTCTCTCCTGCAGCTGGCGCTGGGCTCCTACCACATGGTCTGCCAGGCTGGCCTGATGGGACCCTGCCCAGAGAGGTGAGAAGTTGTTTATTGTATTTGGCCTAATACCTCCCAAATGTAACCATGTCGGCATGCGATCACTATTAGCAATGATTGATGAGGTTGTCTACATTCTTTCTGTGCTAGATCAATTGCACCCTGCATGTGCTAGACACGTTCAGCACATCGTGGTTCCAATGGGCCACACTTCCAGTACGCGAGCAGCTGGCTGCCTTGTGTCTTGCGCAGCCCGGCTCTGGGGTGTGCACACATGTGAGGGGCAGCAGTGGGGTTTGATCAGAAAGATGGAGGCGCGTTCCTCTCCCCTGCCCTAGTGGCTTACACAATGGATGCTTTGCAACCTCGAGGGAATGGGTACAGAGGGAAGGCGAAGCCCGCAGATGCTGCCACCAGCAATCTGGGTTTCAGCTCACTGCCTGGGACATGAGGTAAGCACGTGACTTCACCTCTCTGTGCCTTGTGAGAATTAAGACAGTCCTCACCACTGTAGACAGACAGACACGAAGCACTTAGAACGGCACTTGCCATGCAGAATGTGCTCGGTAACAGCTCTTGTCAGCGTCACCAGCGTACCTTGAGGCTTCATCCAGGATGCCATCTTCTGTGCCCTGCTGGGCTCAGGTTCCTCCCCCTACCCAGAGTACCTTCTCTCAAGCCCTCCAGCCTCAGCCTCCTGTGCCTGGGATGACACAGTGGAGTGTGGAGAGCAAAGCTGTGTTCATATCCAATCTCTGCCACTAACCCCCCCCCATTTAGTCTTAGTCTGTTCTGTGTTACTATGGCACAGTACCTGAGACTGGGAAATTTATACAGGAAAGAAGCTTCCATGGCTTCTAGTCCTGGGGGCTGGGAAGTGAGCGTGGTGCCAGTGTTGGCAAGGGGCTTGTGCTGCTGCGTGGCATGGTGAGAAGGCCAGAAAAGCTAGCATGGGGGAAAGAAAAAGCTCAGGGGCCAGTTTTTGAGTTGAGGACGAGAGCAGTTGACTGGCACTTTGCAGAGGATTTAGATACAGTAGGCAGTAAGTAAATAAGAGTTAAATGTTAATATTAAATGTTACAAGTAAATTACAATTGATTTCTAATGAGAAGCACTGTATAACAACCCACTTCCGTGATGATTAACCGCCTCCATGAGAATAACATTGAGCTAATCACAAGTGTGTGGCCATAACATCAAACCTTACAGAGACCCCACTACCTCCCAAAGGTTGGCAATTCAATTTCAACATGAGTTTTAGAGCAAACAAACCTATTCGAACCATCCCGATACGAGTTGCCTTGGTTTGAGCTGTCTGCTCTAACAATATTTGAGACTGCACAATTCATAATAAACAGAAACGTACACTGACTCACAGCTTTGGAGGCCGGGAAGTCCAAGGTTCCGTGGCTGGTATCTGGGAAGCACCTTCTTGTTGAGTCATAATAGGGAAGACAGCATCAAAGTGGTGGGAGACGCAGGAAGGGTTTTCTCGTCCTGGCCAAAGAAAGAATCCCACTTGCAAAGCTGGAGTCCTTACAGCCTAACCAGCTTGTAAAGGTCCCACCTCTTAATGCTGTTACAAAAACAATCCAATTGCAACCTGAGTCTTGGCCATAGCAAACATTCAAACCATAGACCTGTCCTATCAGTATTATCCATTCATTTCTTAGAGCTGCTGAAATAAAGTACTATAAACTGAATGGCTTGAAACAACAGAAATCAGATCTGTCCCACTTCTAAAGGCTGAAAAGCCAAACTGAAGTTGTCAGCAGGCCCATCCTTTTTTCTGGAGATCCTTAGCTTCCGGTGTTGCAGCAACCACTGGACCCCTTGTGTGGTCCTACAGGCCCTGGTCTCTGCCTCCAACGTCTTGTGGCCCCGTCCCTGGGTATCTGTGTTTTCACATGGCAGTCTCCTCCCCTGTGCATCCGTCTCTGTAGCTCCTTTTGTCTTATAAGGATACGCTCATATTAGATTAAGGCCCTGCTGTTCTCCAGTATGACTTCATCTTAATTTATATCCTGATTACATTTGCAAGGACCCTATTTCCAAGTAGGATCACGTTCCAGATATGGAGAGTCAGGCCTCTCACATAGGTTTTAGGGGGTGAAAAATTCAACTCATGACAAGAATTATTGTGAGGAGAGAGAATTCAGTACATGCTTGCCTCATATGTCAGAAATGCTCCTTTTCCAAATCAGCTTGGATTTTCTCTGCCAGCACAGTGGCCCCCAGAGTCTGTGTTGTCTCCTAAGCAGTCTCTGGCTCCTCTCATCACTCCCAGACCCAGACTGAGATAAATTCTGAGCCTTGGGACATGTGACAGAATCGAGGAGTGTGCATGAGCCAATTTCCTGTGGGGTTTTGGCCACTAGGGGACCTGTCGTTGGAGACAACCAGGTATTTCCTTTCCTGCAAGATACTGCTCAGGGACAGTGGAACATAAGCCTCCTCTGGGACTGTCCAGCAAGATGCAGCCATCACTCAGTCTGAGGCCAGTACTGTAAGGACCCTTCCTATGAGCCCCCTGCTTCACTCCCCTCTCCTACTCACCTGCTTTCTTGGGGTTGCACCACTGTGTATTATCTCAGACTTCTGGATTTGCAGTTCTGTTAACTTTGCAGATTCTAACCCTGTAGACATCTCTTATAGGAGAGCGGGGATATGTCCTCTTCTTGCACCCCAAGCTTTCTATGCTCCCAGAGAACCACGAGCACTTTATTCTCCAGTAGCACTTAGCATATCTATCATCATTACTGGATTCCTTGCCATCTCCTCTGCCAGACTGTGCCTCCTACAGTGGGCTGTATGATCCTTGAAAAGCTCACATGTTAAAGGCTGAGTCTTGAGGTTGCCATTATTGAAAGGAAGTGGGGACTTTAAAAGGTGGGGCTTAGTGGGCAGTCTTCCAGGCATTAGTGCCCTTGAAGGGGACTGTGGCACTCCCTCCCTTTCTTCTTTCTCTCTTTCATTTCCTAGTCATGAAAGGAGTATGTTCACCCTCGGCCCTCTGCCAGGCTCACTCCAGGCTCAAAACCAATGAGAATAACTGGATATGGACTGAACCTTGCAAAACTGTGAGCCAACATAAACCTTTTCTTTTTCCACACTGATTATCTCAGGCATGTGTTATAGCAATGCAAAGCTGACTCATGCATCACCATATCCACGGTACCCAAATGGACCAAATTCTACCTGTCACTCTGTCAACACCACCCTGCCCATGCTTACTTATCTGATGGCTGAGTTGCTCTGACTCAGGGAGCTAACACCTGCTGTCACACAGGTGAGGGAGGTCTATAAAATTGCTCCTTCTCACTTCCACCTGCCACTAAAATAAAACCTGGAAACATCTCTTCCAGGAGTCAAAGATACATTTAGATGTAAATATCTCTGAGAGAGGAAAGAAGTCCTTAAATGCTGTGGAAGATGTAAATGAGTGATGTCTTTTCTGATAGAGGAGCCAGCAAGGGACACAGGGCAGTGGAGATGACCAACCTTGCCACCTAGGGCTGACACCATGTGCATCACGAGGAGGCATTGCCACGCTTTCTTTACCCTCAGGCTACTGCAGGTCCCCAACGCCCCACTCCCCTGCGGATCGTGTCTGTCACACAGTCGAAACAAACTCATCCCTAAGCCAGGAGCCCCGGTTCTTTCATAGGTGTGTCCATTAGTCAAACGCGAGCTGGGGCCAAGTTGTTGTTCTCTTAAGCCCTTTAAAGATATGAACTTCAGGAGGCAGGAGGACCAGAGTGAGTTCAAGGCCAGCCTGGACTACAGAGCAAGATCCTGTCTCAAAAAGCAAACAACTGAACAAATACATATACAATTCAGATAATGACAAGAGCGATGATCCATTCTCTGGTTTCTCCTCAGGCCATCAGAAAAACGAAATGAAGCACCTTGGAGAAGCCCACTCTCCGGGATAGGAAGCCATTTACACCTGTAAGGTATTTATTATTCTAGACTTGCAGTCGCGTCTTATTTCATGGAAACCTGGAGTTTGTAGGGGTGGTGATCAGAGTAAAAATTCTGCTGTGTCTTTGAGCTTCTCGGTCATACACAGCCTTTCAGCCTCCAGGCCCCAGGAGTCCCCTGCCTGCCCCTCTTACCAGTAGCAGACTTGCCCTCTAAGTTCCTGCCAGGGCTGGTGGGGCCTCCATAAAATGACTAAAACTCCACCTGCCTGGGAAGTGCCACGGGGCTCAGTTCTTGCCTCAGTTTTAACTCGAGGGGTTACTTGCTAGACAGGTTTTTATTTTCCTCTTCAGTGGAAAATCTTAATGAAGAAACTTGAGAAATGAAGAAGACCGCACTCTGAAGCATCTCCCCCGAGGGCTGTCTCTCTTTACTCTAGACAGCACCCCCAAATTTAGTCTTTTCCTTCCCACTCCCGTGCATCCTGCTCTCTGTTGCTTCTGAATGTTCTGTGAGGAGAGGTGGCTCGGAAGCTCTGTCTGGGCTCCTGGGTGAACAAGGCACCCCCCCCCCCATGGAGATGTGCCGCTGCATAGAGATGCCACCCCAAAGTGCTGCTGTGGCACAGAGTGTGTGTCAGTGCAGCCACATTGGGAGAACACTATCTGCCACCCCAGCTTTTTAATGAGGCAGAAAAAAAGCTCTCATTAAAAACTATTAACTCAAGCTAAAAAACAAGATGTAAAATTGATTTATTAGGTGCAGTAATATTGCAAGAAGACAGCATATTTACTAAAGCATCCCCTTAGAAAATATTTTGATAATGACAAAAATAATGTGTTCAGCGTTCTGCAACCTCTCAAATGTCTCCCTGCCATTATCTCCTGGGAGCCAGCAGTGCAGTATTCACCTCCTAGTCGGGGAAACAGGCTCACAGCCATCAGTGCCTCACCTTGTGTACACGTCTATGAGTCAGAGTACAGAGGCTTGAAACCAGTGCTAGGTATGACATCTTTGTCACATCTGACCAGCACCGAGCCAGTGACAGTTAGCATTCATTTTATAGACTTCAAGAACGCGTAAATCTAGTAACCAGGTTTTAGCTGTGGCTGAGTCTGAGCATATGACTTTTCTCACTGCGTCTCACTATTGATATCTGTAAATGCAGAGGCTCATACTATAGAAGTGTTTAAAGTGTTTAACTGATCACACCGTTTCTGCAAGTTAAATCTCACTAGGGTTTCTACTCTACTCAACACTGGTTCGGCATTTGTTCAGTGTTCTCCCTGCCAAACACGCACCTTCTCTCTCACCCTCAACTCTACCCCCCGGCATGTACTTGACAGAAATGTGCCATTTGTCTAGCTACAGATTTGCATGAGAATGTTCACAGTAGCTGTGCTCATGATGCCAACACCTAGAAACAACCTGAATGTCCATCAGCAGTACAAAAGATAAATAAGTATGGCACAATCATACAATAGAATACTATTCCACAATGAAACAGAACAAACTGTTCTTCTATGCAAACACATGGATGACCGCCCAAACATACTGAGAGAAAAATGTCCAGTACAACAAATATGTACTCTGTGGTTCCTTTTAAATGAAGTTTAGTGTTGTAATCAGGGTTTTCAAGGCAATAGATTTAATATAGGACACATAAGTTATAGGATTATTTTATAATATATTTTAAAATAATATAAATATATAAAATATTATTTTATTATATAGGATATTTTATAATATCCAAAAAGTCAGATGCAGAGGAGTGCAAAATGTCTGTCTGTGCACCCCAGACTTGAAGAATCCAGCTGGCATTCCAAGTTGACCATTTGTTAATCCACCACATTCAGGAACGGATTTTAGAACAGTGATTACTTTAGTGAGGTCACCAACTGGGAGGAACCAGGAGAGCCTGCGAGTGGTTTAGAAGTGTTCTTTGATTTGGTCTAGGTAGTGCTTACATGGGAATATGCAATCATAAAAATTCATCCAGCTTTATAAGTAGTGTTCATGTGGCTTACTAAATATAAGTGATACCTCAACAACCACTAAAGTCAGCAGGAGACAGAGTGGAATGACACTGCTTGAAGAAGGTCAGGAAGTCCTAAAGACCACTAGGATGAGTCTCCCGTCCACACACTTAGGGGAGTATAACATTCCCTGGGGGACTAGTTAAAAGATCCCCAGTCTAGATCACTTTAAGGCACTTCCTGGTCTGAGAGATCGAGGCTCACTGAAGAATTCAGATCCAACTTCCTTGCCCCTACTCAGCGCCCCCAGTGACAGTTCTTTCAAATAACCAAATCCCCGTTCGTGTTACCTCAGCTCACTCTGTTCTTATTACCACCTTCCTGACTTTCTATTATGGTCGTTTCTAGATGTCTTCTCAAAGCCTCATGTGGTCATAGGTGGGGCTTTTTCAGAGGTGGCTGGATGTAGAGTGTGTAATGCTAGGATCAAGGCTGTGTGATTACTAAATTAATCCACTGCTTTAGTTTCAAATAGGTCTGACTCTGGAATCTGAAAGACGCTAAGTTTCTTGCCCCGAGTCATGTGACAGACCAAAGAGAGAGTCCAAATTCACGGGAAAGCCTTTTTCATTTCAAGACTCACATTCCAGCCTCTGTGTTACCTCATTTAGGAAGCCGCACTGTCATTAAACAGAGTTGACAGAGTGGGTGTCCACTGCGCTATTGGTGTGATAAAAAGTATCCGAAATCAGATAAACGTGGGTCCAAGCCTCAGGTGCATGTCTTACCAGCTATATGAACTGGCTGTGCCATTGGTGTGATAGAAAATATCCAAAATCAGACAAATGTGGGTCCAAGCCTCAGGTGTATGTCTTACTATTTGTATGAACTGGCACTAATACCCTGGTCCAGGCCGCAGCTGGCTCATCTGTAAACTGAGAACCATTGTGGAATGTCTTAAATAAGCTGTTGTTGAAAGTTTTTAAAAAGCCAGGCTTGGGGATTTCCAGCGTCATGGGATGTGCATGGAGAGTGATTTGGGGAAGGGACCGCATACTTCATCCACATTTCACACTGGATCCCCTCACCCCGGGACAGCCCCTCCCAAGGCCTGGGACTTTTTAAAGAATCAAATGACACTCGAGTAAAAAATGTTAACTCTCTCTGTGGTTCTCATCTCTCTTCCTCTGCTGTCAGCTGTTAAGCCATTGCTAAAAACTAACCTTCTCTCTCAGTGGCCTTCCTCTTCTGGTTTTTAAGAAAAGCCCGTGTTCAAATTCAGGGCAGTTTTGTGTTCAGCTGGTCCGTCTCTCTAATGCCATCTTCCTTCTCTACCATCTCCCTTACTTTCTCTCTCTACTTCATTCTGCTCTGCCCCTTTTATCTTAGTCAGACTACCAGGGATTGGGGCAGAGCCAAACTAATCACTCACAGGTAGTGGTTTAACACTCACACACCCTTAACCCCAGCATCACACATTCCAGATTCAGCTGCCTTTGAAAAAGCAAGTCCCACTTCATCTGCATGAGGCTTTAGGGGGACATCTAAACACGAACTGTAACATTCGGCCCCTAGTCCCCCAAAGACTCATGCATATCCCTTTATGCAAATAAGCTTTTATTCCATCTCTAAGAGTTGCCAGAATCCTATCAGTTTCAGCATTGCTTAAAAGTCCAAGTCCCAAATCTCCTCTGAGATCTAAGCTAAAGTCTTACCTGTGAGCTTCTGACAAATGGAAAGAACATTAAGCATTTGCAACATTTAATGGCACAACACAGACATTTCTGATCCAAAAGTTTCAAACAAGGGGATACAAAGGAATGGGACCAAAGCAATTGCAAAATCCAACAGGAAAGACATTAAATCCTACAGTTCCACTTCTGGCATCCATGGCAATCTGTGGCGAACTGTGCACTCCAGAGAGCTAGGGTGGATCTGCCCCTTTAGCCCTGCCAGTGACTGTCGCTCCCACGGCTTCTCTCTTGGGCTGGTTTCGTTCTGTCTTTGCAATTTTCCTCAAACAATCCACACTCCTGGCTTCTCCAGACTTCTGGAGTCTTCATTGCACCTTTGGCTTCACACTCACATTTTCACACATTTCCAGGAGATACTGCCTGGCCTCCTAGGCCTTTCTCTGAAGTCTGCGTGGAAACCTTCCTAACCCCACAACTCCTGCATTCCACATGTACCTGAAACTAGCACCATGCAGATGATGCCAAGTGCCAGCTGGAGCTGTAGACAGACTTTGTTCTTTCTTTTCCAGTGCCCATGAACCAAATCCCAATGAACAACTTCTCTAAGCAACCATTTTGGAACAACTTCCTTAAGACTCCACCATTCTGGAAAATAGTGCTCTGGGGTTTTCTTCTCAAAACAAAATCTTTCACCTTTATAATCTGAGACAACGAAGGATGGAGTCCGGTTGGTTCCTGTGATGCCCTCAGACCATCTTTTCTGTTCTCCTGTTCTTTCTGTCAGTCAAGATCTCCTCTGCTCTATCTTGGCATTCCATGGATACAAAACATTTTAAATCATTCTGATGGGCTCGTTGTTTTTGATTCTCAACAGAGATGTGGCTAAAAGCCCTTAACAGTAGCCACACCACCACCTCAATATTCGACTACCTTGAAATTTCTGCTGCAAGATTAATTAGTCCACTGCCCCTACTTTCAGTCTCAGGCAGTCTCTGGACACAAACAAAATACAGAAAAACTTCCTGCCAAGTCATAACACACATCATCTGAAGTCCAACAGCCAGTGCAGCCCTTCTTCCTAGCAGAAACCTCCCTAACGTAGTCATCACAAGCTTTCTGGTCTTCTGAGCTCTGACCAGAGTCTCCCATACAGGACAGCCTAAGATGTTCTAGCTCTACTTTTTCAGCTGGTAGCTCCAAATCTTTCAGCAAAGTTTGAACATGAGAAAAATGCAGACAAAGTTTCTGTCAAGTCAGAACACACATCTTCTGGAGTCTAGCAGCTCATGCAATTCATCTTCCCTACTGAGGGCCTCAGCTGCTTCCTTCCCTTTTTCTCTCAGCCAGAAACAATATACCCCTTTTTTTTTTTTTTTTTTTTTTTTTTTTTTTTTTTTTTTTTTTTTTTTTTTTTTTTTTTTTTTTTTTTTTTTTT
>PVIR01028546.1:0-21877 GCA_004026965.1 Petromus typicus | reverse complement strand
AAAAAAAAAAAAAAAAAAAAAAAATACTTACACATGTTTATTGAATAAATTAAACTTGCTCTTAATTCATTGAGGGAGCACTTGAAACGGAACAATAGCTTTTATTTATTGTGCTAAGCACTGTGCACCTGATATGGATAATCTGATTTAATCTTCACAACAACACCATATGGTGGGCTGAGAGGGTACAGGCCTGGTTGAGGTTGCACTACTGTGAAATTCAGAAATGGGCCCTCCGAAGCCAGGCATCATGCTCTGTCCAGCTGCCCTGGAGCTTGTGGTCCTCCTGCCTCAGCCTCTCAAGTCACTAGGATTTCAGGCCTGTGCACCGTGCCTGACTGTACCACGCCACGGTCATACTGGAATAGGGGCTCTGCTGAGAACATTCCCTTAACATTTAGGCCTATATTCAATCTGCACAGCTGGCTCCTCTTTCAATAGTTCTGTTTAAATTTCATTTTGTCTTTCCTGACCACAGAACCTAAAGCTTGGTCTTGTTTCTCTTTGAATGTTGGCTTCCTCTTGTTTCCTGCATGGCACCGACCACACCTTCACTTGGGACTCATATTTACAAGCACTTTTGCCCAGAACTCAATAGGTAAATGGTATCTCATTGTCTTTGAAATTTGCATTTGATCACTAATGAAAACTCGGGTAAGTTCTCAAGTGATGATTGGTTTTTAGTATGATTTGATTCGGACACTATTTGGGGATTCAACTCAGGTACTTCATGAGCTACAACCTCAGCTCTTTTTATTTGAGACAGGGTCTTGCTAAAACATTAAACTGCCCAGGCTGGGCTCCAATTTATAATCCTCCTGCCTCAGCCTGTCAAAGTGTTAGGGTTACAGATGTACACCACGGTTCTGCCTTGCATGATGTTTTGACTATTTTATCCAAATACTTACTCAAAAGTTTCTACATCTCAAGAATGTAAGAGCCAGGCACGGTGGAATATGCCTGTAGTTCCAGCATTTCGGAGGCTGAGGCAGGAGGATCTCTGTGAGTTCTAGGTCAGCCTGGAATACATGGCAAAACTCTGTATTGGCAAAACCCTCAGCAGAGCCAGAACCCCACCGTGTCCAAGCAGAAGGAATTTATTTCTTCAAGTTCCTGATGGAGGTAGTAACTCAAGGTCAGTCTCTCCTAGGAGTCCTTCCAATCTGGAGCTCATTTAGAGGAAAGCGGTTCATTATGACAGCAACTAAGTTGGGCCAGATGGGTAAGAAAGATGTATTCGAGTGGCAGCCGGCAGCCCCACATGCACTTATTACTGAGCAATTATTAGCGGCCACCCAATGATGCGTTACTACGTTATGACGGTTGGCTTTTCCGCCTTATCCAGAAGCGGGGCCGGAGGCAAGACCTGGCAAGTGGACACCTCCAGACCGCCGAAGCGTCGAAACCACCCGAGTCCGCCACGCAGAGAACCCATGGGACGACCTATTGTAACGCTGCAGCGGGACTCTAGTCCCTCGGGCTAGCCGAGATTACAGCTATCCTCGCGAGAGCACGGGTAGTCACGGGATTTAGGCTCCAGACCACGCCCCCTCCGGCGCAGTTGGGAGAGGCGCGCGCGGTACGGCGGGAGTGGCGGCGGCAGCGCGCACGCGCAGGTGAGCCAGCGGGGGGGCGCGAGGGCGCGGGGGTACGAGGGCGAGGGGCGGGGTTTGCGTCGCGCCGCGGGCACGTCGCTGCGCGTCCTCAGCATTTAATGTCTCTGTGTTCCTCAGGCCGCGGCGAGCACGTGGGTTAGCGGCCGAAGCTCCGCGCTGCGGCCGGGCCGCGGGGCGAGGCGGGAGCTGGGAGACGGCGGGACCCCGACGGTCTCCCGGAGCCGGTGAGTTACAGCCTCGCCCTTGCTGCGTCCCTGAGGCGGCGCCGTCTGGGCGCAGGGTTGGCTGAGGTGCAGGTGTAGGGTGGGACGCGCGGTCTGGCTGCCGGGCGTGCGCGTGGGGCTGTCGCTGGCCGCCCTGTCACGCAGGCGGGCCTGCCACGCGCCCTCGTCCAGCGCCGCGCGCTGCAGCTCTGACAGGTCGCGTGTGCGGGGCTCGCCCCACGCGCGTCACTCTCCTCAGGGGCGGGGCGAGGGCGCGGCGCCCGGGGCTCCCCTCCGCGCCCTAACTTTCCCCGGGCGAGCACCCCCGCCGCTGGGGCAGACCTGCGCGCGTCCCACCCAAGGTCGTCCATCCCCACTCGGGTTTACTTTTCAAAGGTCGTGTGTACCCAGTCGGATCCCAGAGGGGCGAGGAGGCGGTGGGGCGGGCCTTGCGCTCCGCGAGCGCGGTGGTCACCCTGACCCTGCTGGAACCCCTTTCTCCCTTGAGTTTCTTTGGTCACTTCCGGAGCCCCTTCTAACTTCTGAGGTCCGTGGTCTCGTCCCGAGTGGGTCTCGCGGTGGTGGCAAACCCGAGCAGGTAGCTCACTGAGCCTCTGGAGTTCACTGCGGAGAACATGTGGAGGAGACTGGGCGGGCGGAACTGGGAGGATGGGTTGGGAGACTGGCTGTGAACCGAACGGTGTTTGGGGCAGAGGAGCCGATCTATCCAAGTAGGACTTGGAAGTGTGGAGGAGGATTAGAGAGGGCAGAGGTAGAGGCTGTTCAGCCTGCTGTGCCAGGTTAACCTCAAGCCCTCAGCCTACTGGTCCTCCCGCCTGGGGGCGCATAGGGTTACGTGCACCCCACCCCCTCCCTTGCCTTGGGCCAGGGATCTGAAGAAATCTCACGCACTTCTGGGAGGTGGGTTGAAAAAGTGCTGCCTCGGGACTGGACCTCTCAGAGGCGGGCTAAATCATTTCAGTTATTTTGTGACCTGGGTTACGGTCTTTCTATTTCATTACGCAAGGAGGAATAGGAGAGGAAAAGGGCTAATGGTGGAAGGTTGTGCCAGAAGTCACCAGGGACTGCGGGGAAGACCTAGGCAAGGCGGGATCGTAATAGGTTTGGGAGATGCTCGGGACTTGGACCCCTACCTGTCCCTGGGCTGCCGTTAACACAGTCCCGGTGGACTTTGCTCCAGGTGAGAGTGGAAGCCTGTCAGGCGGGCTGGGGTGGGGTATATGTTCAAGGGCAATTACTGAGGTTAAAACTCCTTTTCTTTTACTGAAGTGCTGGCTACTTGGTGTTTAAATTTATCTTCTGCAGTAAAATCTGGGTTGCTGGACCTGATGCAGCCATATCTATTAGTCTGTTTGCTACTTTATTCCCTTCATCACCCCCCTGTTGCAGTACTGATCAAAGGACACTGTTCACAAAACTACTAATTCTGGCAACTGATACCTTGTACGAACTCCTCAAATGAGTATTTTTTTTTCCCTTCCACTCTTTATTTAGAAGGCAAAGCTTGGATTCTGGCACATGACTTGGATTCAAGCACAAGACTTGATCACTTATCTGATTCTTCTGTTTTTAGTGGTTCACCTGCTAATTATTTAAGATTTCTGAGCACTAAAACAAGTGAAGTTTTGTCCTGGGGAGGTTTTTTTTGGGGGGGGGGTTGAGCCTCTCTTGTCTCATCTCTAACTAGTTTTGTGAATTCTGAGTAATAATTCCTGAGAGTAGTCTTGTAAAATAATGGGCCTAAATTAGAGGAGGTCTTTATATCCTACAGGTATACAAACCACTAGAGCTTCAGTGGTTACTGGATTAAATAGGCTCTCTTGTCATGCATGTCCTATTAACTGCTGCTGGCCTGTAAAGGAGAAGTGTACTGGATTTCTGGGAGTTGGAGTTCCTTGTGCTAGTAGTGCCTCTCATATCCCTGCGGCTTCTAGGAAGTGCTTTCACACGTGGCCTCTGCAGGGTGACCTTGCCGGTATCTGCTCTGGTGCTGAAGTTGGTGTGTCTCCAGTGTAAGGTTGCTGAACATCAATATTTTAAAGCAGTTTGTCTTGCTACTAGGTAACCCAGGTTATTCTTGGGCTCTGGATCTAGACTGGTCATAGCTATAATTTGTGGGGCAAGGTAGTTCTAACCCCCAGGGTTCCCTTTCCTTTCTCCAAGACAGGTAGAGGTCAGATGTGTGAGACTAAGAACTGTGTCTGGTGCATGATAGGTGCTTAAGCATTGCTTCCTTCTCCCCCAAAGAATGTTGGAGTCGAGTTCCACTGGAATCACTTGAGAGTCTGAATTTTCTTAAAAGCACCCCTCCCTCTGGCCTCTGACCTAAAAACCTGGTTGGAAGGAAAAAGGAGACAAATTGGTTTGCCCATACTTTGCTAGCTAGTCTCCTGGCTCAGTGTGACTTGCTCATGTAGGCATTGCAGGGCTTTGAAAAGTGGCAGCTTGAAGCCTATGTGCCTGGAGAGCTGGCCTGTTTTTCCCAACCACTCCTTCTGTCATTTTCTCTTCTTTTTTTTTTTTTTTGATATCAGGGATTGAACTCAGGACCTTTGGCTTTCCAGGCAGGTGCAGCGCCACTGAGCTAAATCCCTAGCCCCCAGCCACTCCTAGAGTACTCGGGCCTTCTGTGGCTCAGCCTGTTTCCCTGGTGTGGAGTGTGAACAGTTGTTTTGCTGTGGGCCGCAGTATGCGGTCCTATGGCTCCTCATTCTGAGCAGTTCTGTGTGTCTCTGGTTTCACTGAAATCTTCTCATACTGTTTGACACAGCGTGAACCCTGTTTCGTGTGTAGGTCCCTTGCTGTGCTTCCTGGGGCCGGTTCTGTTTCTCCCACATCCCTTCCGGGTGTGGTACCTCACACAGGTCTGCTTAGTGAGCATGTCTGTGGCATCCTGCTGGCCCTACCACCTCATTTAAACCAGAGTAGTGGAAGGCCTAGTCAGTGGGCATCTGGGGAGTAGGGCAGAAGTAGCTCCTGGGATGTGGGGACGTTTGGAGGCTGTCTCTTCATTGACAGTTCTTGTGCTGCTGAACAATGAGCAAGCAAGCACCTCCTTAATCCTTTAATCCTTGGACCTCTGAGTGCAATTGAGGGTGAAGCTGGAGGTCAGTCTACATTGTCTCACTGCGGGAACAAAACTACAAATGGAGGGGTGGGAAAACTTAACAAATAGCTTTGGACTAAGGTCCTGTTGGGCTTTTCTGAGAACTACCAAGGAAAATTCTTCCTTCCTTGGGCTTTTCGCCTAATCTTTGTGTTGCTTTCTAAGCAGATTGTTACAGTGGAGGAGTATGTATAGTATAACAGCATTCTGAGGACTGGCTTCCTAGTAAAAAGTACCTTTGAAGGTGTCTTTTTCCTTGACTTTCCTTCTAAATGGTGGGGCCCCGTGACATTCACTCTAGGTTCTTGCCATCAGGACATCTCTGCCACTGTTCTTGCCAGTGGTCTGGTAATTGGCAGCCATTGGTAGTAAACATTCTGTGGCCATCCTGTACTCCTTGCTGTCTGTGTTCACTGAAGGAGAAGTTACTAGAGGGATGTGTTCGGGCTGCCATACTGGACAGCCCTTGTCAAGAACATTTTCATTGTCAAAGAAAATTCTGTCCTACGATGCTCATCTAGAATGTTCTTTGGCTGCCTCTAAAAGTTTAATTGCTTCAACTTGTAAATCTCCAGCACATCACGCTTGGACTTAGTATGTAGTTTGTAAACTCAACAGCTTTGGACAAATTATTTTGATATCACCTCTCTTCCTGGCTTATTCTACAGTTGGGATGGGAGTGATCAGTTAGACAGTTTGAGAGAGGGTCTTACTGAGGACTGGGGACACAAGTGTGAAGCTGAAGGCTCAGACACTAAGCCCTGTTTATTATTTAAGTCTGCTTAATAGTAAAAAGTCTTTGGTTTCCAAGTGTCATATGTCAGGAGCTTAACCTCGAGGCCCCCAAAGTAATCTCTGTTAAATGTTGGAGGCATTCAGGGCCGGGGAGTTAACTCAGTGGTTCTGGCGCCTGTCTCGCAAGCGCAAGGACCCGGGTTCGATTCCCCGTTAACCACATAACAATACTGGGTGTGGCAACCAGTACCACATACCACAGTGCCGGGCGTGGTGGCTCACGCCTGTAATCCCAGCACTCGGGAGGCAGAGGCAGGAGGATTGTGATGTGAGTTTGAGGCTGAGCTCAGGGCCAGCCTGAACCACAAAGCGAGACCCTGTCTCCAAAAACCTTAAAAAAAAAAAAAAAAAAAAATGTTGGAGGCATTCAAAAGAGCCACAGTGTAGATCTTGAAGTGTTGGTATGGGGTACTCACAGTGAGGAAGGCGTTATTTCTGGATGGTTCCTCACCCAGTCCTGCCTGTGCTTTGTTTGAACCTTGCATTAACAGATGGATTTGGCAGGTATTGTGAGACCTGTTTGCTTGAAGCCAGATGTGATGTGTTACTGACACCGAGTACCTAGTGGTGTCTTAGAAGGATTATTTATTTACTGGCACTAGGGAATTGAATCCAGGGTTTTAGGCTGAGCTTTTATTTTTTGAGATAAGGTCTTCCTTAGTTTATACCAGCTGGGCTCAAACTTGGAATCTTTCTGCCTCAGCCTCCTGAGTGCTAGGATTATAGGTGTAGCCACCATGCCTAGCTGTTATTTTTGAGATGAGGGTCTGTGTTGCCCAGGCTGTCCTCGAATGCCTAGATTCAAGTGTTCCTGCTTCCTCAGCTCCCAGAGTAGCTAGGTCTACAGGTACACACCCTGGTTCCCACCTGGGAGGTTTTAACTGTGCCAGTTTATCTTCTAAGAGCTACGAGGATAAATATCTCTAGTTTGTGGGTGAGGAAACTGAGGCCCTGAGGAGAATGTACTGGAGTCAGGACACTGGGAGGACTGGGCCGGCTTTGATCTGGGTCAGGGTGTCCCTCCCTCGCCTCCATCTCTTCCTTCCCTCTTCTTTTTCTCCCTCACTTCTCCCTGCACCCCATGCTCAGGAGCTGTTTCTAATTTACTGTCCCATTGTCGCTCCATCCTCATCCAGAAAACCAACCTGGGTATCTAAAAGATTAAAACGATTTATCCTACAAACTGAGCCTGTTCAGTGTTTTGAGCCCTGTGAGCGAGTTATTCATAACCCATTTCACAGGACACAGAAGTTCATGATGTTACTCTGTAACTCATCTTTCCAAAGTCCTGTTTTATCATCAGGCAAATGCATATTTGAAATGCCCAAGTAATGGTGGTGACTAAAAAAGCCTCATAGGCAAGGGAGGTGTGTCATATGTTTTGGTCTTGCTTTGTAGTTTAGGCTGATCCTAAACTCACTATGTAGTCCAGGCAAGCCTCGAACTCACAGCAATCCTGCTTTTGCTTCCTAAGGGCTGGGATTGCAGATGTGAGCCACCATGCCTGGCCTAGGTATCTGTGTTTTAGGTTCCAAGGAACTGCTTTGAGGTCCCAGCAGGTTGCAAAGACAACCTTGAAGTCTGTCATTCCTGAGCTAATAATAACATGGCCTGTCAGAGCTCACATGGAGGGTCATGATTCCGTCCCCTGGCCCTCAACAGGCCTTACTCACCCAGGAGGCCTGGTTCAAGCTTGGTCCCTGGCCCCACCCCCCTCTCTCCAGCTTTGGCCTCCCTGTGCCTTTGTGAGGTCCAGGGATCGCAGCCCATGGGGGCAGAACCAGCCCCCACTTCTGTAGGTCTCCTTTCTCTCCTCCCACAGCAGCAGAGGGACTCCCACTTATTGAGCTGCCTTGGAGGGAGACCAGCACCTCTGTGTGCCTTAAACTGTCTCTGGGAGAAAAGGCAGAGCTGAGAATAACCTTCTTGCTTTGTCCTTTGACTTTGGCGTGGCCCACTCAGCCAAGCATGTGCTGGTGCTATTCTTAGCAGGTGGCATCGTTTAGGACAGCTGTGCGCATGTGGCTGCAGTGTCCAGGGCAGGTCTTGCCGCTGCCTCTGTCTCATCAGGGAAGGGAGGAGGAGAATAAAGCCACCTTGGACACTGCCCCAGTCTGTGTGGACAGGGGAGCTTCCCAAGAGGTCTTTGGGCTGTTGCTTCCCTTCTGGCTTCTGACCCAGGCAGGCATGTGACTGAGGGAGTCAATGAGCCAGGAGCAGGGAGCAGGACAGACCTGGGGAATGCAGACCCCCTGTTGCTCCAGCAGCTGGTAACTCCATTTTCATGTGAGTTTGCCTAGACTAAGGGTCAGCCCCTTAGTGGACACAAGAAGTATGAGGTCACTAGTAGTCTGATTCCAGGCGGGTGTTCTTTGGTTTAAACCAAAATACAGATAGCAAAGGGAAATGAACGAGGCAGAGGAGGGATGAAAAAAGGAGCTTGACAAACAAGTTTGTGTGTTCCCCCCCGCTGTCCACTCTCGCTCTCCGCTAACGTGCAGCTGCCAACTCCAGCCCATCTATCTGTTTCTGATTAAGAAAGCTTCGAGCCTTATAAGGCCCTCTGTTGCCTATGGTTTATGTTGGCTGGAGAGCAAGTTTGTTTTTGCAAAGTCTGATGCAAAGAAGTGGCAAGGGCTTCCTCAACTGCCTGCCTTCTGGCGGGGCTGCCCTCCTGGAACAGATTCTGGTGCACGGTCGAGAGGAGGGTGCAGGTCTGGTGTTGCTTGGCTCTTCGGGCTGATGTGTAGCGTGGCTGCAGGACTTCCTGGCAAGTGGGTTTGCTGAGAACTGCAAGTAAAAAGTTAGCCCTCCTTTACTACAACATGCCTCGCTCCTGACCAGTGGCATCTTCCGGGAACAGAGTCTGGAAGCAGTTTCTGTTTCTGAGCTAGAAACAAAGCCCTTCTGGGTCTTCCCTCTATAAGGCTGAGATCTACCTTCTGGATGTGGGGCTGTGGAGCCATTTCTCTGGCAGCAGCACTGTGACCCATCTTGGCCTCCCCTTCTTGCTGTCCGTTTCCTGAGTCAGCCGAGGTGGTTCTGCATTGGGACTTTGGCACATGCTCTCCCTGCTTGGAACTTTCTTCCTTTCTCTCTACCTCTTTGTCCTGGATCCCAGCAGAGCTCTCGCGGCCCCCACCATTCCCTCTTGGTGCCACTTCTGAGAGGCATTTCTTCACAGTTCTGCCGGAGCTTCCCTTCCCAAACCTGCTCCCTTTCATCAAAACTATGGAAAAAAGGAGTAACCGTTTCTCAGCCTTCCCGCTATCTTCTTACACACACAGGACTGTAATTAATTGGCTGTGTGCAGAGTTCACCTTCAGGCTTGGGGCTCACTCCATCCATTGAGAGAGTTGCAGGAGTGTCACATTATGTTGCAGTATCACATTGTCTGAAATTGAATCAGTCCCTACCTCCACCTCTGCTTCTTGAGAGCTCTTTCCTGGCCTTGCCTGTGGAACCTGTTCACAGTGCGTATTGAAATCCTGTGAAATGACTGGCCCTGGGGCATTCTGCTTCCTGATGCAGCTGCCCTCAGTGGGGTGAGGAGACCTTTACCTTGCGCCAGAGGGTCTGTCCAAAGTGGGAGGTTTTTTTTTTTTTTTTTTTTTTTGAGACAAGGTCTCACTTTGTAGTTAAGGCTGGCCATGAACTCACAATGTAGCCCAGGCTGGCCTCAAACTTGTGGCAGTCCTGCTTCTGCCTTCTGAGTGCTGGGATTACACCACGCCCAAGTGGGAAGTATGTTCTTGATTTGTACCCTTCTGCCCAGAGGGCAGTTAAGGGGTAACTGAAGCACAGTGGATACTGGCTATTATGGGAAAAGAAAACATTAAAACTCTGTATTTAGATGAGTTGGTACTAATGGATATTTATTATCGCTAACACGGGAACATAAAACTAGTAATAGCACTCATTGTTACTTGTGTATATCTTAAGAATGAACTTGGTATTAGTGTTGCTTGCTGGAAGAATTGACTGTGTGTGTATGTTTTGTGTGTGTGTTTGTGGGTGTGGATTTTAAAGTACTGAGAATTAAACCTAGAGCCTTCACACTGAGCTAGGTCCTCACACCTTTTAAATGTTTTACATTTTGAAAGCAGGTCTCACTAAGTCTGTTGTGATCATTTAGCTTCATCCTCCCACCTCTATGCTAGTATAGTTCCCTTTTTGGCTGTGTGAAGGTTTGAAAGGACAGTCCTTGGCTGGAGATGTACCCAGTGGTAGGGTGTTTGCCTTGTGAATGTAAGGCCCTGGGTTTGAGCTTTGATTGTTCTTTGCCTTGTGTGTCCCTGCCCCCTACTCTTTTCTTACAACAGCAGCTTTTAATTCTTTCATCCTTCCTCCCCACCACTTACCACTATTTGTAAATAACACACTTTTTCTTTACATTTTTTTTTCAAAAAAATTATTTATATATTTATTTATTTTGGTTTTTTAATACAGGGTCTCACTGTGTATTGGGGCTGGCTGTGATCTCCTTCAGCCTCAGACTTCCCAGTGCTGTTATTACAGGCGTGTACCACCATGTAGCTTTCTTTTTAAAAAGAATCTGATTTTTCCCCCTACTGTGAGAGAGAAGGATTTAGCTCATTCCTATACTTTTTACTTCCTTCATCCTGTAATTCAGGGTTTATATTATTACAATATAGACATTGGTATGGCTGCAGAAGTTCTAGTTTCCATATTTCTTTTGTCATCTAGTTTATACCCACAGTCTTCCTGCCTCTCTCCCTCCCTCTTCTTTTTTCTTTTCTTAATTTCTTTCTTTCTGTTTCTGTCTTGTCTTTCTTTATCCCCTCCCCTTCTTTTTTTTCTTCTCTTAATTTCTTTCTCTCTCTGTCTTGTCTTTTTTTTTTTCCTCCCCTCCCCTCCCTTTTTTCTTTGTGGCTGTATGTACAAAGGCCATGCTGGCCTTGAACTCAAGGCAATCCTGCCCCAGCCTCTTGAGTGCTGGCTTTACAGCATATACCACTGACCTGGCATTACTATGGCTTACTTTTTTCTGCATCTCACCAGTTCTCCTGATTCTCCCCTGAACCTTGGCCCTCACTTAGAACCTGTGCCATTGGTGGAAAACTCGTCTTCTTGTGTTTAAACATACCAGATTTGTTTAACAGTTCCATATTGTTCTTGGGAGGCAAGAACTGGTGCTGCTTCTCCTTCCTCCGGTGAGTTTCTTCCCCTTGTGTTTGTTTTTTCTTGGATCCAGTGCCTTTCTCCTTTCTTGGGTGCTTCTCTTGTCTTGGTCGGGCACATCCTCCAGCAGTTTTCTGAGAAATTGGGCAACAAATTGTTGGGTGGCCAACAAAAGGGAAACCGATGTGTGCAGAAAGGCAGGCACCTCTGAAGGCATACGTGGGTGGGGGTGGGGTGGGACTAAACACAGGAGATGGTGGAAAGTAGGAAAATACAACTAGGTGGGTCAGTCCCTTCCACCAGCAAAAGAGCTGGCTTTACTTTCTGGAGGTTATAATTCAATGAGAGGGGACCTAGATTTGGCCACCAGGAGGTGGTGAAATTGGTAATGAATGCAAGTATATACTGAACAGGGTGACCCACCCTTCCTCTGCTCTCATCATAATGACAGTCAGGCTCACGTCCTCTCACACCCCCCAGGACATTGAAACATCCTAGTCTCAGGAAACCGGCATCCTAGTCTCTCATTGGTTCACACTGCCAGCTGGACACTTACCTGTTTCTTAGACCAAACTTTCATCTGGTCAGATGCCAGAGTAACAAGCTAACTGGAGACAAAGTCATTGTTTTCATCCCCAAAGAAACAGAAAGAGTGTGGTTCAAGATAATGCCTTGTCTTTTCCATGGTGTTGGTGCCCTGTATGAGCCAATAAATGTTGTTGACTAGAAGTTGCCCTCTTAGAGCTTTATATGTTGCTGAGTTGGTCCTAAGTCTGCTGTTGGGAAATCAGAGTTCTCCCTCTGCCCACTGGAGGTGGTGGCTCAAAGGATGTTTTGCCAATCATCGTCTCGTTTCTTTTGAAGGTGAATGCCCTGTGGGCATTTAAATGCACTTGCTGTGAGATCTCTGCTCAGGCCTTCCAGGTCCAGCATGGGTAGGAACTGTGGTCATGGGTAGGAACTTCATAAACCTTGGTGTACCTTTCTGCACCTGCTCTGTAGCCATCCTAGGACCCTGATGGGATTCACTTATAAAGCCAGGTGGTGACTAAAAACCCAGTCTAAGAGGCAGGATGGGCTGGGCACAGTCTTCATAGCCCCTGGTGCTGCCTTGGTTGCTCAGCATAGGAGAGAGGCTGACATTCCACTTTTGTGTGGCTTCCTTTGCTACCACATTTTCCAAGCCAGGAATTTGTTTAACTTCTGATTGAACTGGCGAGGGAAACCGGGCAAAAGGAGTTTTGGCTTCCTGCTTTTGCTTGGATCTTTTGGATTTGGACTGTGGAATGCTGTTTTGGCCAGAGACTGCTGAGCAGGTATTGGTCGAGCCTTGGACCTCCTGTGACAGACGCTGGCTAGGGACATACCCATGACCATGCTGACTGTGGCACCATCACAATGGAGGGTGTGGGGTCAGCCCTGCACAGGGCCTCATGGCCCCTCTGTGAGCTCATGGAATGGTGTGGGTGCCCTCACTAGTCAGTTCACCGAGGCCCCAAGATGCAAGGAACACCGGGGCTGGGCCAAAACCAGTCCACTGGGCGCATGGCCCCAGCATTCTGATCTTGGGCCCCACCATGCTGCGTCGGGAGAGTGACCCAGGCTCACCATCACCGCCCCCTTCAGAGGCAGGACCACACACTGCCAGCCAGGTAGGTGCTGGCCATTGCGTTTTGCAGGGTTTTCTGGGAGAACCCATAGGACTGTAGTGTTTGGTAGGCAGCCACCCACAGCATGTGGCTGTTTAAATTAACTGTCAGTAAAATTTGAAATGTAGTTCCCCGGTCACATTGGTCGCATTTTGAGTGACTAAGCACGGCCAGTCTTGGAGAGCAGTTACCACATGGGGACAGCCTGGCCACTGCCTCTGGTGACCTGCTCTATTTTGACTGTGTTGTAACTGTTCCCATCACCTTGACCGTAAAGGTCATGTTGCCTTTCTGGCCCCTATCTGTTCGTTAGCTTCTCTTCCTAGGACTTGTTCCAGCTCTGCCCTGGGACTTACTGCACGTCCACCCACAAAGACATTTACGTCCCCCCTCCCTTTCCTCCCCATCTGAGCAAATCCTGGGGATGGGCTTGTGGGGCTCCCATTGCCTTTTCCTTGGCTCAGCTGCTTGTCCAGGGTCTCAGGATGAGTGTGAGAGAGACCAAGTTTGCACCTGGACCGTGAGCTGGTGACAGCTTCTTATAGCAGCTTATATAAATTTGAGTGTGCAGGATGAGCAGTGTAACCTGACGAGGAACTAGAAAACCTTTGTGATCCAAATCAAAAGCAGTCTTGCAGTCTGCCAGGAACTCTTGAGAGCAATCTTCTTGAGCTGCGCTCCACCCATTGGGGGTGGAGGCTGTCTAACCTACCTGCACCGTCTTGGGTGCTGGGCTGTGGGGTTGTCAGGCAAGCCTGAGTCAGGGGGAAGAGTGCTCACCAGAAGTGCTCACCAGGAGTCGCTGTGCTACACTCACGGTGGAATGTCTGGGCACGCACCTGTCTGGTGCATAGCCTGGGACCATGCTGGCAGTACAACACTGGAGCACTGGAAGAAAAGTTGAGATTACAGTCAAGAGAAGGTGCACAGTTCATTCAGAACAGAAGTGAATATGGCTCCATGGCCAGATTGGGGCACTTGGCTCCTGAGCTGCTATTTTTGTGATCAACTTTCCCTTTACATCTGGCTCTTCTTCACAGTAACTGTGGCCAAATTGTGTTAGTGACTGGACCCAACACTTTTTTGTACCATTCCCAGGAATTTGTTTTCTTATTTAGCAGAAGCTTTATACTGTAGTTACTGGTCCACAAGCTAGGTTGGGAGTGAGGCCCCTGCTCCTCCAAGAACTATTTCGAGAAGCTGCAGCTACTTTTCAGGAGAAAGGAGGGATCCTTTTAGAACCTGGAGCAAGCAGATGAATGTGAGGGCCTTGTGGCTGAAGCACGTGCCCAACTTCAGTTCTGTGACTGCTGGGCAGTGAGCCAGTGCATCTATTCCCAGGCAAATGGACCTTCTAAAAATAAGCAACCAGTGATTTAATTCCAACAGATTCAAAATAGCCAAGAGTGTCCCCCCAGCCCAAGAGTGTCCCCCCAGCCCTAGGGCAGAGCTCTGCAGCTTCCCTGACTGCAAGCTGTCCTGCCTCCCAGTCCTGGGGCAAAGGCAGTTGTGGAGGCAGCCTCCAGTTTGCTGTGGGAGAAGGCTCTGGGCTACAGTGTTTAGTTCACCTTAAACCTAAGGAGGTACGGTTTAAAAACAATTATTCGGGGAAAGACAGTATATCTCATGAGTCTGCCAGAGAAGGAAGGAAAGAAGGTATTGGAAAACCTTGTGATGCTGAAGGGGTGCACATGTATATCCTATCTAGGCATTTGCAAAAGGTTGGTGCCTTCTGTGCCACCTCCTGGTGGCCTGGCAGGTGGTGCAAATTGGAGGAAAGATGCCCTCTGGAGTGGTGTCACTGACTTAGGCATGAGGACTGAGGAGCTAGCCCATTTCTTGACTGATGGGAAGTTGGGGCTGGTGGAGAGGTATTAGTTGCCTGTGGGGAACCCTCCAAGGGCCTCTGACAGAGGCAAGCTTCTCAATGCCCAGCTACGCTGTGAATTATAGCAAGGCTTTGGGTGTGTGGCCAGTGATCCCAGGGTTTCCAGTGTCTGAGGAGGATGGTGATCTCTAATCTTAATTCTCAGGTAGCAAATTCCAGATCAGTCCAGTTCCTGCACTGGGAAGCATTCCCAGGGGAGGGCTGTGTCTTCTCCACAGCAGCGGGGTGCTGACTCCTCATCCCTTGGCAGCAGGTTTGGTCTCTGGTTGTAGCCCAGAGTGCGAGAGGAGGTGGGGAGTGTGGTCACAGGGAATTCTGGTGGGTCATTCTCGATTCTATGGGCTGGGTTGTCTGAGGTTAGCAGTGGTCAGCACTTCTGGGAGGCTCTCTGGGCATAACAACAGAAGCAACTATATTTCCTGGGTTGAATTTATCAGTTGAGTAGCTACAGGTAACTATTTGTAGAGGGCTAGAGGTGAAGAATTTGGGGAGCAAGCTGGGCTGGGAGGCTTGGGTGGGTGATTGTAGTGATGGCTCTTCTGTGCTCCAGAGCGGCAGGCAGGGCACATGTCCCTGGCTGCTGGTTCTGGGCATTCTGTTGGCAAGGACAAATGAAGTAGAAAGATATAGACAGTAGGCTGGGGCCTCAGTTGTGGTATGCTCACTGGGATATTGAACCAAAGCCAGACTGGAGTGCGTATTGGACCCAGCCTCTCCTTAGGGTGGGTAAGCCAGCTTCTGGGCTTGGGGAAACTGCACAGGGTAACTTGGCAGCTTTGCAAAGGCAGAGCTCTTAGGATCTGTGTTGGTCTCCCACTGGTTTGGGAGGCAGTTGCTGCCTTCCGTGAAGACTCCTTCCTGGAAAACACTTGATTTAAGTATGTGGCCTTGATTTAAGGTGTGGCCCTCTATGGGAGTGGCTTTAAGGTCTCTTCCTTCTCTTTACTCCATTCCATTTCATCTTTTTTCCTGAATCAGAAAATTGCTAAAAATATTGTCAGAATCACAATAGGTCCTACTGAAAAGGAATTGTCTAGTTAATAAGGAATCAGAATCTAAGATGGCTTTTTGTTTTTTAGTTTTGTTTTCAGACAACATCTTGCCATGTAATTCAGGCTCACCTTGAGTTCATTGTGTAACATGGACTGTCCTCTAACTCAAAGCGATCCTGCTGCCTCACCCCCTCAGGCACTGGGATGAAAGGTGTGCGCCACTACCCCTGGCTAAAATCTGAATTTGCTGACCTGATGATGATAGGGGTTCAGAGCCCAGCTGTCCTTGTGTTAGCCAGAGGCCTGGTGGAAGGACTTGCTCTCTTGACTACAGCCAGTAGTCATCCATTACCCTCTTTCCTCTTCAGATTGTCCTTCCTTTTTAAAGGGATGACGCTGAGTGTGAAGCAATTAATAAATCAAATCTACCACAGTCAACACTTAAGGGCATGCGCGGAACTTACGGAACAGTGGTTCTCAGATCTGACTGTTGGGATCACCTGGGATTGAAGAAAAAGAACCTGGTGTTGATCCTCACCCATAGAGATTCTGATTTAATTGATCTTATTGCTTCAATTTGAGGCTTTTAAATGCTTTCCCTGTGTGATGCTTAGGTGGGTTTCCATTAAAGAGCCACTGTTGGAGAAATTGTTCTCTTTTTGTAGCTGAAGATAAAGAGTCTACTAAAAACTTACTAGCTTTAATAAATGAATTAACCAAGCTGTAGGAGAGAGTTAATGTACAAAAGCTTCTTATCCCTCTCCTCCAAACTCCATGGCTTGGGGTATATGTTTTTGCCAGATTTTCCATGCAGTTCTGTGGGCATAAACATCACACACATCTTGGTCTGCAACTTGTTTTCTGTATATAATGCTTTTCCCATGTCCATACGTGAGACCAACTTCTTTAACACTACTACTCTTATATCCATGGATTTCACTATATATTCAGTAATGATTCCCCCTGAAAGGTTGATTCCAATTTTGTTTCAAATAACACTGAAGTGGGTGTTCTTACAGAGGTATAATTTTACTTGAGATCACAGGCGTAGGATTTGTGGTCATAGCGTATGCTCATAATGTTTCCAGAGCAGTCACTAAAGCTCTCCCAAGGTAGTGTTATCTTTTTTTTTTAACTCATGCAGTGCATCTTCGGGCCCCAGGTTTAATGTGGAGTAGAAGCTGAGTTCCTATTCCTTGTCCATTGACTGTGAGTCTCCCCGCAAGGTCTTTGCACTGAGCTACATCCCCAGCCCATTTTTATTTTTTATTTTTATTTTGAGACAGAATCTCAGTTACTTAGTGTCCCCAGGGTGAACAACTCAAACTTGAGATCTTTCTGCCCCAGAATGCTAGCACCACAGGTATGCACTACCATGCCTAGTGTGATCCCAAGTTCTTTTAACCTTTACAATAGCAATTCAGTCTAAAACAGATGGCATCTCACAGAGTTGTGAGTATGAATCTGAAGCAATAAAGGCCGTCATTGAAGCTTTGCACCCAGAGCAGTGCAGTCAGTGGAGCCCTCCCTGGTGATCGCTGAGCCTAGTCTGTACTGCCAGCCTCATCGCTTCATCTCACATGACAATGAGGGGCTCATCCTGCAGATGAGTCACCCTGTAGGTGACTTCATGGCCTGCACTCCCCGAATCTTAACCCTTTACGGACAGGTTACATCTCCTAGGTCTCTTCGAATTGCAGTGTGCTTGTGACTCCCCAAGGGGGCTTTGTTAAAGCAGCTCTGAGTCTGTCCTTAGGTCTGGGATGGGCCTGGAGCCAAGGGACATTTCCCAGCCGGTTCTTTGGTGTACTCAGTTCTTCTGGCTCCTGGCTCCTGGCTCCTGGACTGCAGTTTGAAAAGCAGAGCTCTGGACTGGGCGTTTCCATCCTCTGCTGAAAGTTAGAACTGCTAGAGAACACAGAAATATTTACGTTTATTGTTTCCATAATGCAGCACAAATCCCAGTGAAGGTGTAACTCTATGGGCCCTCATAACCTGCTTTTGTAATGCCCATCTTTCCCTCTCCCCTGCTCTCTCCAGGCATAACTATTCCACACCTCCAGGATGGCAGTCCAGTTCCGTTCTCTCGTCCCCTTGGCATTACCTGGCATGCTGGCACTCCTGGGCTGGTGGTGGTTTTTCTCACGTAAAAAACAGCTCAGCACCAGTGAAGAGCAGGCAGAGTCTGGTGCTATGGAGTTAAGGACTGGTCCTGCTACCAACGAACCGCTCCCCACAGAAGAGTCTTGTCCAGTCGTCATGTCTGCACCACCCAGTGTGATGCAGCCTCCAGGAAAGAAAGAGTCCACTGCAAGCAAGCCTTCTGTGGAGCCCCCTGCCTTGCTACGGGTGCACCTGCCCCACCGCAGGGTAGAGTCCTTGGGCAGCCTGCCTGACACCACGGACATGAGGTCCCAACCTGGAACGGGCAAAGACAGCAGTGCAAAGGTGGAACTAGCTGTGATAGGTGATGAGGCCAAATCTGTCCCTCTGATGTGTCCCCTTACATTCCCACACAAAGCAGAGCAAGTGTATAAGCAAGAGCCTGTGCTCATCAGGGCGCCCACTGCAGAGAAGCTTGGCATTGGGCAGAAGGCACAAGATAGAGAGATGAGTGGGCCCGAGGGGACTGGCGACACAGTGCTGGGGGACAATGTGCTGGAAGAAGGTCTACTGCCTGAGGAGCGTGTTGCGGCACTGGGCAATGGCAAGGCCCTTGGAAGTGGGGAAGAGAATGTGATCAGGGCTGTGGGGGCCCTGCTGGAAGAAGAGTGCGCAGCCAGGAAGCTGTTGAGTGATGTCCTGGAGCCGGCTCCTACAGGGCTGGAGAGGGAGGAAGAGATACCAGCACCCCAGGTCATAGGTGACAAAGCCAAGGAGGAAGACCCAATGGGGGAATTGGGCAAAGAGGAGGCCTTAAATGACAGTGAGAAGATTGAGCAGGCCGCCTTCCAGATTATCTCCCAGGTGATCTTGGGAGCCACTGAAGAGGTCCTGGCCACCACTGCGGGCAGGATGGCAGGTGTGACGGACCAGGCTGTGGCCAGTCAGCTGCAAGGGGAGAAAGAGAACTGTGTCCCAGTCAACCAGGAAACCATCCCAGGGCAAGATGGTGTGGAGCCCACTCCGGCCACAGCAGAGGCAGCTGCCAGCCCACTAGCAGAATACCCACCATCACCAAAGACCTATGTGAGCTGCCTGAGCAGCCCTCTGTCCAGCCCCACCAAGGACAGGAAGCCAAAGAACTCCGCACACCCCATCTCTCTGGCCCCTTGCCCATCACCAGATGCCCCCCTCAGACAGCCGCTGGCTGAGGCCAACACCCAGGTGGAAGATGCTACCTGTGTCACCTGCGTCTCAGATGAGAGCCAGAGTGGCCCTTCAGGGGCCTCCTCGAGGCGGTGCTCAGGTCCTGTCTGCACGTCGGGGCCAGAAGGCTGCTGCTCCAGGGACAAGGCCGTCACCCCACCAGTGCCAGATAGTACTGAGCCCTTCAGCAATGGGGTGCTGAAGGGAGAGTTATCAGACGTGGGGACTGAGGATGGATGGAGCGTGGATGCAGAAGCCGATCCCTCAGGAGGTAGGCGGGCCTGGGGGGCCGATGTGGAGGGTCAGGGCGGTCCCTTGTGTTAGGGAATGCTTCGGCCTGCCCCTCCTCTGCAGCAGAAGCTGCTGCTGTTTGCTGTGCCCCAGCCCATCCGCACAGCTGGGAGGGTACTGAGAAGTCAGGCTGCCTGCCATGGGAGCTGCCACTTGCTTTGCTGGCCAGGGCCTCCCAGCCCTTCAAAGGAGGCAGCTGAGCTCGGGGACCACCATTACCTCAGTGTGCCCTCTCGGGGCACTGATCCCTCCTGCGCGGGGTTCCTAACACATCTCCTTAGCGTCCTGCCGCGGGTCAGGTCGGGCGCGCATTTCTCAGTGGCTGATTCCTTTTCATCGTGTGCTTGTTCCATGTCTTCACCTGCTCTCCTCCAGAAGCTCTTACAGGGTAAGTGCCCCAGAACAGCCGCAGCTTTGAGTGCCTGGGGAGGCGCAAGCTCTCCAGCAGAGTGCTGTCACCTCCCCTGTGCAGAGCCTCAGCCCTTGTTTTTCTGTACAGCTGCGGTTCCACCCCGGGGAAGAGGGGCACTTTGGTAATGAAGTGTCCACTGGGGTTTTCGAGTGCTGGCCCCTGCGTAGACAGTTCAGACCGCTAACTTACAGGTCAGCAGCTCCTGACCCTGCTTTTGCAGCTCCCCTGGGGTATTTCTGGTCATTTCACAGAGGATACTCCCCCTCCCCAGTGTCAGTCTCACTTGTTTGTCCTGAAGCCCTTCCCTGCCATTTCCAATCCATTCTGGAAGTTTGGGGGTCTTTCTTGGGTGTTTACCTCTGAGCTGCATCTGGTGTGTACTAGCCCACGATGCATTTAAAACTACTATTGTTTATGTAGCTCCAGAAGGAAAAAAAAAATGCGACCAGCTGTAATTATAGAAGGTACCACAAGATACACCTTAGTGTGAGATGTTAAAATGCTTTAAAAATTATATCTTAAAAGAGCTTGTGAGAAGAAAGGTTTCCTCCTCAGCTTAGATGAGCCCCTCAGCCTTTGACTCCCAAATCTTGACTGACTGTATTCACTACTTAGATGTGCTGAGGCCTCCAGAGCTCAGCTCTGCAGTGGAAGAGACAGTAACTCAGCCAACGGGGTGGCTGGGGCTCAAGAAAGGGCCATCACTAGAGGCCTTGTGACACTATCTACTCACTTTTTCAGTGGGTGCCGAGCTCTCCATTTGGTCCTTGCTTTGTGGCGAGGACATTCAAGTCAGTGCAGGATCTGTGAAGCTGAGGGAGCTGAAAGGGGCACTCAGTTATGGGCTGCTGAAGTTCTGTGTAGTTGTGAGCCACCCTTGGAAGCCATTGGGTATAGTAGTCATTGACCCTGAGTGGAGCCCCCTTTGCATACTGGCCAAGCATATTCTCGGAAGGGTGGTGTTCCCCACAAGTAGCCTGTTTCGAGCCCCGGTTATTGAGGGCAGAGGGCACTGTGAAGATGACTCCTGGCATGGAGCAAAGTCTCTTTAACCTTGAGTCCCTCACATCCAGACAGCCAGTGGATGACATTGCTAAAGATGACGCCTACAGGGTTTGGAGAACATGTAGCAAGTAACTTAGTAGACTCTCAGTGTGATGTGTTTCTGGTGACTCTTGTCTATACCGAAGCCACAACTGCATTCTTGTGCCGTGCTGGACCCACTGTCCTGTGGCAGTCACTGTGGCATGCCCTGCGCCAGCCCCACTTCACTTTCCCCTGGGAATGAGCTTTGCTTCGGGTTTTGAGTCCCTAAGGCTATTGAATAGGGCTTAAGAGGCAAGAAGGCCACCTTCTTTTGTCCTCGTGTGGCAGAGGCAAGTGGGCTGTGACAGAGATGGAGCCTGTGCTTAGGAAAGCCAGTGAGGGGACTGTCTTGCTCCACTGGGCTGAAGGCCACTGCCAGGGAGCCTGGGCCAGGGCCTTGGGATGGAAGATCCTTGGTCTGAGGGGCTGGAACCCAGGGAGAGCCATGAGATGGTTGGGGGGTCAGCTCCTGGGCCTTGGGGACTTGTGGGCTGCTCCCTCCCCTGCCCCTGGCCTCCCCTCCCCTGTGCAGAGTCCGCCCCTTCCCCCGCTCACCACTTGTGTTTGTTCCAGCAGCTGTGGCCAGGCGTGGCTGCCAAATAAGCAAGTGGGCCTGTGGTGGGCTAAAATTAGGTGTATTGATCCCCAGGCCTCTTCCACTGGGGCTTTCCTGAGCCCTGTAGATTGAGGTGACAGCCATACTTGCCGAGCGGAGGGTGGGTGGGGCTCCCAGGACGAGAATTTGGCCTGCTTGGACACAGAGGCGACACTGAACCGAGTCTGCGTGTGCGTCACGTCCTCGCAGGTTCTGACGGGAACAGCATGGACTCAGAGAGCTGCTGCAGCCGCAGGAAGACTGACAACCTCCAGAGCACCCAGGCCAGTTCCAACCCCAAGAAAGTCGACCTCATCATCTGGGAAATCGAGGTGCCAAAGGTAGGGTGGCACCCGTGGGCCCCTCCGCCCTGGTGGGGGTTGGGCCGGGACCAGGAGCCTGTGGACCAGAAAGGCCTGTGTGAGCGGATGCTGCAGGGAAGGGAATGTGGCAGGTGGGGCCCCAGCCGTCCTTGAGCCATCTCAGCCCCAAGTGCTGGCTTGGCACAGGCCAGTAAAACCACACAACAGCCAGGCCTGACTACCCGCAGGGATGCTGCAGTGTAGCGCATACCTCAGCATAGAGCACAGTGTAGCCATGTTTAAGAAAGTACGAAAATCGGAAGAAAATGAAAACCTCTAATCCTACCCCTGAGGGTGACTAGGAAGACTTTTATTTCTTCCTCATCTCATACCCTGTGGTTTGTTTTTTTTTTAGGTTTTTTGAGACAGGGTCTCGCTTTGTGGTTCAGGCTGGCCCTGAGCTCAGCCTC
>PVIR01028545.1:0-21861 GCA_004026965.1 Petromus typicus | reverse complement strand
AAAGCGAGACCCTGTCTCAAAAAACCTAAAAAAAAAAAAAAAAAAAGTTTCTCATTTCCTTCTAGAACTTTCTCTAGTTATGTTTCAGAACCTGCTGCTCAGATATAACCTGTCTTCATTGCTTCCGCTCCTCCAAGAATCCTGATTTCATGAGTCTCCATGACCTGGCCTTTTCTTTTTTTTTTTTAGGTTTTTTTAAGACAGGTCTCACTTTGTAGTTCAGGCTGGCCCTGAGCTCAGCCTCAAACTCACATCACAGCAATCCTCCTGCCTCTGCCTCCAGAGTGCTGGGATTACAGGCGTGAGCCACCACGCCTGGCACTGTGGTATGTGGTACTGGTTGCTGCTGGGTGTGGGTCTCCACGCCCAGTATTGTATGTGGTTACTGGGGATGGAACCCAGGTCCTTGAGCTTGCAAGACAGACACTGGAACCACTGAGCTAAATCCCTGGCCCCTCCTGGCCTTTTCTATGGAACATTTCCTGATCCAAAGTCACCACATGACAACCTTGCAAAAGGTTACTTTCTTTCAGTTTTCTGGAAATCTCTAAGGCCCACCTCACATGATCCATTTCTCTCTGATTTCTTTTCTTGCCTGAAGCATACCCCCGTTAGGTATTATAATTAACATGTGATCCCCATTTTAATCTGAGAAACTGATATCTGGTGGCTTACGATTACAACTGGAGGTAGACAGTCACTTGGCCCTCTTGAGCAGGGCAAAATCCTGAACCCAGTAAACACAGTTTCCCAAGGCAGTTTATCAACTGTCTCTAGTGATACATCTCTTCAATGCTTTCCTAACCCTCATCATGTTCAGATTTTCTCATAAATGCACAAAAGTACCTTACTCATAGTTTTAATAAATATAGCACTAGGGAAAGGAGAAAGTAATTTCCTCATACTCTTAACTTCCTATGGAAATACCAGGGACAAAGAGGAAAGGAAGACCACAAATGCTCTTACCTCCTCAGTAATCCATACTAAAAAACTAGAGGGAGCCAAGATATACACCTCCGAATCTGCTAAAACTTAGTTTACAGTGCAGAGATGGTGAACTTTTCAGAACTTTCAGTGACAGAAATAACCTGCTTCAGGATGCATGGCGTAGTCACCACCACTGGTTTTTATACATTGTTTTGTTTCTTTTTGGTATTCTAATGGTGGTGCCAAAGAACAGTAAAAGACCAAAGAAAGAAACAGCAGAATGTAAGTTCTCAAACTTACCACCCGTATCTTAAAATTAGGTGGTTAGCCAAACAGGAATTCAAGGAAGAAATCACAGCCAGGTATGCATTGTCTGATTAAGACCATAACTACACATACCTGGTCTACTGGATCAGTGGTTGAGAATAGGTGAGTTTTAGACTGGGGCACTCCAGGCCCTGCAGACATGGTAACGCAAAAGAAATAGTACCACACCTGTGACAGCAAATGCTCATGCTGTTTTCTGGTTTTCTATAATATACCACAAAAATTATTTTTCATCTCTTCAACTCCCATAAACTGAACCCATCCCACAATATGTTCCAGTCTTAGTGAGATTGTCCTGCTTGCCTGGGCACAGAATATGGTTTAGATGGTCTGACAGGTGTCTTCTTGCTTTGCTATTGTCATATATTTCCTTTTATTTTTTGTGTGTATAATTTTTATTTTTTCTTATAATTTTAGAAATGTTGTTCTTTGTATTTATTAAGGCTCTTAGAAAAACTGCAATTTCTCTTTAATAAATACATCTTACTTTCCTTCATTACATTTTTCATTGTTAGCAGAAGAACCCTTTACTGTTTGTAATTTCTGCAAGGAAATTTGATAACAGGAATCAGTGTTTCGCCTGCGAATGTCTCCCCTGCACCTTCCACTCATTCTAAGTAACTTTGCATACTGCCTGTTACTTTGCCAACTAAACCCCTTTAAGAGCCCAGGGGGAAAAAAACAAACAAGAAAGAAACATTTTCTGAGCAGGCAATGCCTTGTAAACTCAAATACCAGTGTTTGAATGTAGAACCCCACACTGTGTCCTTGGTGTTCTGTGAATGAACGCTTTCTTTCATAAGGCTTTCTTTGTAAACAGTCCATTGTCTGACTTTAATTAGCCCACTGTCCTGCCCTGTTTAGAAAACTGAACCACATTTCCAGGGCTTTCTGTGTTCCCCACCCAACCACCTGCTCCTGCACAATTGCACATATTTTAAAAATAATAATAAAGGCCAACCTTTTGCAGGCAACTTATTTTTTCAGCTGTTCTATTCATTCTGTAATTTTTTCAATGTTATGAAATTTAAAGTAATTCCTAGTGGTGAATTTTGTCAAGCAGCCTGCAAAAATAAGCACGTTTTCAGCAAAACAGCCTGGTAAGCCTATCTGGCAGACCACAGCTCTGCAGATTTTGTTCCAACCAAGTGCATCTCCTGTTCTAACTTTGCCACATGAATACAAGTAACATTCAAGGTACACCAAGATCCAGCATTAAAGAAATACTTGAATTTCATAACTCAGCCAGCACCCGTCCCTTTCTCACAGAAAGCCTAGACCTGATTCTGTCTCACATGGAAGAGTTTTCAGCAAAATATTAAGAAACCTTCAGAAGGTTACAACTGTGTAACTGGGTGAGCTATCCAAAGGTCCATATCCAGGAAGTTTGAGATACTTAGAATCATAGATTTTTTTGTTTTGTTTTTTTCATTTTGTTGCTTTGTTTTTCATTTGTTCAATTTGGGTTTTGGTTTCCTTTGTTTTTGTTTTGTTCTGTTTTTAGACAGTTCAGGCTGCCCTTGAACTCACTAGGTAACTCAAGCAGCCTGGCCTCAAACTCATGGTAATTCTCCTGCCTCAGCCTCCTGACTGCTGGGATTACAAATGTGCCCCACTTCTTGCCCAGCTTCATATTTTTTTCAACTGAGATTTCCAATAAAGATATTTCCAATAAAGATATTTTCCAATAAATACGGCATGCACTAATGTCCATGCAGTAGTTTTGATTAACTAGTTGCTTTAATTATAAAATAAAAACATTATAAACATTTCAAATGGTACCAAAGAATACAAAGTGAAAGACAGAAGTTTACTGAAGCCTCTCTCGCTCTAACCTGTAATGGGCCCTCTCAGGGCCACTACACTCAGTGTCACGTGCATTTCTGTGAGTCTATCTTATTAGAGAGAAATTAAGTTGTTGTATCAACCTAATAACATGAAAATGTACCTTAGATAAGGACTACTACAAGAAGTACTAAGTACTACAAGAAGTACTACTACTATGACAAGAACTCACAAATTAATGCTTTCATGGTAAATTCTCTCCCTGAAAAACAATTCAAACATAGGTTTTAGTCTGCATTTTACTTTACACATTTGAAGGAATTAAGCGAATCACTTAATTCTTTCATGTGAATAGCACAGCCCCTGCTGTCACGCAGGCTGATGGTAGAGCTAATGGTAGTGGAGACAAGGTACACAAAGTCAGGGAAGCTTTTTCCTGGTGAAGTGAGTCCCCTAAACTTTATAGACAAAAGGTATGTGGTTCTGAGGGTATTTGTTTCAATATTCCTTCCTCAATTAAAAATTCTTATTGGCCATAGAATTGGCCAAGATTGGACCTACATAATACATCATTAAATTAAGTCACTGAAGAATGTAGGGTTTCTTTTTTACTGCCCTATGTAAATGTAAATAAGGCAGTAAAAGAGAGAGTTGCCAGCCCTTCTGTACACACAGGTATCGGGAAGGTGGTCAGTAACAGCAAGCGAGCGAGCCCTGGGAATGGTATGGTGCGCAGGACAGTCAGCCAGCAGCCCTCAGAGCTTGAGGGTTTACGTCAGCCCTTTCTAGCACATCTTCTCAAAAAATGCTAAATGCAGATGGCCTGGAATGCCCCCTATAGCACTGGCTTACTACATCCCATCAGACCCTCATGACTGCATCTCTCTTCCAATACAGCAGTCCACACACTCTCCTCAGCACCCCGATCAAGCTCTTCACTTCAGCATCAGATTTGGTTTCCTAGAGAATCACTTTTTCTGTGTCTACACTGCCAAGAAACTTCAGACCCACTGTTTACTACCACACAAAGATCAAACTCCTCAGCATGGCTCAAAAAGCCCTGTGTGACCACACTCTTCCGTCTCTTTAGGTTTCTTATCTTCACACATTCAAGTCTTTGGTTTTCTCTGTAACAACAACACCCTGATCCTCTCTGCTCAGTGATTTCCTCTCATCCTTCAAAACTAGCCTTGGCTATCACCGACATTATGACGTGTTCGATCACATCCTCCACAGACAGTGATGCTCCCCCACTCCTGTTCATCCTTGCCCTCCCCCCACCTGCACCGAGGCCTGGATAGAGGATGTGTAGGTCAGAATCTAGACTGTGCCAGTTACTAGCTTATGAGCTCGGATATATCACTTATACTATCCACTTTCAAGTCGATAAGCTAGAAATAATAACATAATCTAGTATGCCAATTAATGATTTAATCAGTGTATGTAAATCATTTACATACATTTAAATGATTTACATACACTGATTAAATCATTAAGCACACTTTAGAGTACATAAGTCACACAATATTGTCAGTAAAAATTTATCAGAGACACACTGCCTGACAGAGTCTGCCAAGAAGCAGTCATTAGGAAATACTGATGCTCTGAACTTTAATATTTATTTTAATTATTGCACTAATTACTGCAACTATATTTGTGTAACTATTTTCTCTATGAAACTGTAAACTGTCTAAAATAAAATTCAGGAATTATTCTTTGGTTTACTGAAAATTACTTAAATCCAGGGCTATTAAGTAGGCATTCAGTATATTTTTATTTAACCAGCAAAGCAAAATTTCTGCTCCCAGAAAACCAACTTCCCTATTATTCTTTGCAGAAAAACTGTGTTTCCTTCCCTGTGTCTGATTCACAAAATTCCTCACACCTGGGGATCCCTCAGTCCTTTCCTCCTCCTCTCACAACCTAAGTCAAATCCTCAGTGAACAAGTTTTGCCTTTTTTCTGACTTAAGGGTACTTTCAAGGGTATGCCACATAATTAGACACAAGATACATATTGTTGTATATCACGAGCCACCTTTTCCTGGGCATGTCTGTACCATATACTTGCTGCATAAGAAATCATCTGAACCTTAGTAGTTTAAAAATATTCTTACACTTTCACATGTTGCCTTGAAGTTCCTCTAATATTTCCCCATGGCTACTTCTTATAGTTGAATTTAGCTGGAGTCTCTGCTAGGATGGAAGGTCCAGAATTCTGTTCCTCACTGTCTAGGAGCTGTTACTAGTCTCCCAGCAGCACCTTGATTTACTTCCGTGTAGTCTCAGGCTCTGGGAGATTGGCCCACCTTCCTTAGGAGGTCAAAGGGCAACATTCCCAGAAGGTGAAGGTGAAACCGGCAAATCCTTTGAGGCCTACACTCTGAAAGGTGTATCACTTCAGCCATATTCTATTGGTCAGTGAAAGCCATACAGTCATCCTAAATTCAGGGGTACAGAGATAGACTATACTTCCTGGTGGAGAAGAAAAGAAATCGTTGCCAAAACTAACCTACCACAGACAGCTGATCCCCCTAATTCCTAATCAAGTGAGTGACTGCATATTTTGAGCACCTGCAAAACTTAACATCCTGCCTTTCGTGTTAGGGATAACAACAAATTTTTGTGGTTTGAGGAGCTATTTCCCAGAACTTGGAGCTTTAAAGGATCAAAGGCAAGTAAATTTGGGGATCTTGTGTTCCAATGCTATGTCTCTAATTTACAAGATGTATAATCGTGGGTAAATTATTTAGCTTCTCTGATGCTTAGTTTCTTCCCTTGTCATACCAAGATAATGATACCGACTTTCTACTAGGATATACTATATAAAACACTTGCAGACAGTGATGCTTATAAGAAACATTCATACTCACTATGAAAGTTTTTATGATTATGACTGAATATGTAACTCAGATTAGCAGCCGATTGGTCAAAACCTGTTTCAAACTTGGCAAAAGTAGTGAGAGACACCATATAAAATTTGACACCATGAGAATCCCCCTGGTTCTGAGGCACACTTGGCACATTAGCTAAGGCCTCTGTTTCTCTCTGCTCATGTTTTTTCTAGGGGAAGAAAGTTCCAAGATAACAAGGACATCCACTAAAAGGCTGCGTTCCCATCTGGCATAACCTTACACTGATTGCAAAGATAGAGGAGAATCCTCAGGCCTGTGGGGGGCCTAAATTTGAATCTTAGGTGGTTGTGTCAGAAGGTTCTGTACAACAGCACTGGCTTTTCACATATTCCCACCACGAATATCTTAATTAAAAACATATGATACTGAGAAGTCCCTGAAGGGAGATATCACTTATTCACCAATTGGCTACTATTAGTACTACTAAAGGGCCAGAGATTGAGCTCAGTGACACTGCACACACCTTACAGGTCTTGAGTTTGATCCCTAGTACCAGACGAAAAAAAAAAAAAAAAGATATGACTATTGATGCTTTAGAAGCAATGCTTTTGAATTTAAAGAGATACTTCCTAAATCATATCATTCAAATTTGAAGATAGAATTATTTAGTGGCACAAAGAATTTCATGTCAATAAGTGATCTCTCCCTTAGCAGGCTTCAACATATTCCTTCAGCAAGGTTGGCACCTAAAAATATTATACAGTCATAAACATGACAATAAATGTATTCAAGGAACACCCCTAATCTTATCACTTTACTACCCTGGTGAGCTATTAGTTCAAATTAACTCATTTTCATGGAGGGACTTTTGGGGCAGCTGGGAAGCTGCTATGCCAGCTACAGGAAGTTGCAGGCTGGCAAATTTCATTCAAATATAAACCTCTAAATTTGGCTACCTGGCATTGCAGGATCCTGCTGTTTGCAATATGCAAACTAAAAATTATATACCATCTTACTTGGTCAAAAGCTATGGGCTCTTCAATATTAATCTCTATATTATTTCTGGAGGATTGGTCGGAAGAGCAGCAACCATATGAATACTATACATGAACAAGGAAGAAAGGACTGTCGATTGTCCTTTCCCATGGGAAAAGACTGCATACAAGCTGAAGGCTATTCTCTCTGACGTCTGAAATCCAAGAGCAAGATGAAGAAGTAAGGTCCAGCTCTGAAATCTTCCCCGTGAATCCCTCCTCCCTCTGTACAGGACCTTGTTTGCACTGAGCTACACTTCCAGTCCCTTTTTAGTTTCTGTTTTGAGACAGAGTCAGTAAGTTGCCCCATCCAGGTTTGAACCTGTGATTCTCTGCCTCGGCCTCCGAGGGTGCTGCAACCAAAGGTGTGTGGTAATACACCCTGCTGGCCAGTGATTTTTATATATTTGAATCTATCTGAATATGGTCCTCAGATCCCTAGAGGGGATGGCACCAATTGCAACTTCAGAATAATTAATTTGATAAAAATGGCCCATGTCATCATTAGAGTCAGGTCACAGAATTTACAAAAATTAATCAGATTGAGTGCTTAAAATCTGTGAATTTTATTATATGTAAATCAGACCGCAATAACAGTGGCCCACCCACAAAATAAAAGAATGTATAGATTTTTTTCCAAAGCTTATTTGAGTAAGTGCTAGCTCTTTTATATAAAATAGCCTATGATATGAATATATAATATATATGTAAAAATAGTCCATGATACAGATAACACAGTCTATATTATAAAATACAAAATATATATAAAATAGGGAGGTGTCCAATTCCACCTGATCCTTTAATGAGCTATATAACTATGTGATATGTCTGTATGTTCCTAACTCTCCTTTCTACTAAATTTTCAAAACTATGATGCTTTACTATTTTTAAAGTTATTAAAATGTGTGACAGAGAGTCTAGATTAGTGGTTGGGAAACAGGCGCTAATCAGAGTCCTCCTTGCGTGATCGCAGATTCAGCACTTTCTCCCCAACTCACTCCTCCAGCAGGAAAACTGAGTTGATTTGCTCTGTGCTTCAGACTTTCCCACAATAAAATGAGATAATATTACTTATTTTCTCCGTTGTGAGAATTAAAGAAGACAATATAAACAATATATTTGGCCCTAACACTGCCTACTAGTGTGTCCATGGAACTACTACAAGTTATTGCTCATGAATTACTTCTATTACAAGGTCAGTCTCTGCTGACAATGTTAGAAATCATTAAAAATAAAGCTCCTCTGCTGTGCAGAGGCCAGAAAGGTTTCCATATCCGGCTTCATCGTGTGGAGAGTCAGTGCTGCTCCAGGGAGGCTAAACCGCCAGGACTGGGGGAATTTCTCCCAGAACACAACCAGGTTCTGCATGAAAACAAACTTTCATGACATACTCAGCTGACAAAAGGGCAAAGGAAAGTCTCCAAAGATGGGGGTAGAGTGACAGGTTGGCAGTGGGAATGTAGTGGGAATCTGGGGAGATGTTTGACAGAATTACGGCATTGAATGGAAAAAGGAGATCACAGTGGAAACCAGGAAGCTCCCTGAGGCCAGGTCTACAGACGGGCTTGACGTGTCACGTCCTGGAGCTGTTGCCAAAACTGACAGCCGAATGCATCCTGGGAACTCCCATGATCTGCATGGGATCCCCCATGATCTGGGGACCCTGGAAGCAAGATGATTCCCAAGGGAAACACATATAAATCTTCTCAAAGAAAGCAGCTTCAAAAGAAAAAAAAAAAAAAAAAAAAAGCAGCTTCAATGTAGGATCCCAGATTTTTAAACAAGTCTCCATTAAAGATCCCCAGTCCAGACCTTTAAACATGTCAGCAAACAATGAATTTAAATTCACAGGACTTTTGGATATTAGAAGTACCTACATAAAGTGTACAAAAATATAAACAAAGAGTAACCCAAATGAGTATATGAATAATTGCTAATCAGATTAAAAAATGGATCTTACAAAAATTTTAAAATATGACTGGGCATGGGACACGTGCTCTCAGAAGGCTGAGGCAGGAAATGACTGAGAGTTGGAGGGTAGTGTGGGTTGCACAGTAATTTCAAGCACCACATCAACTATACAGTAAGATCCTATCTCAAAAATAAACAATTTTTTAAATTAAAATGTGAAATCTTTTATATAAAAACTCAGTATTTGAAACTAACTACAGGCGAAAAAATTAGTGAGCTGGATATATACCTGAAGAAATCTATATCAAAATAGCCAATCTATACCAAAAATAGAGAACAGAAAATCATGGGTTATAGAGAAAATAAGAAGAGATTATGAAATATACAGAATAAAACTAATCAGTCTCAGAAGGACAGAGCATGGATAACAGAGACAAGAATGAATGAAGACCATGAATTCCCAGACACATGCAACACATCCCATACCAAGGAGAATAGAGAGAAATACACATGTAAGTACAGTGACTAAAACTTGAAAAACCTTCGTGACAGTGAAGGTAGGTTTAAAAAAAACACAAAGAAAGAAAGGCTATCGTAAGTGACAGGTATAAGAGTAATAACCTATTTTTCAAGAGCAATCATGGAAGATAAAAGACAGTTGAATAATATTTTTTAAATGCTAAGAAGAAAGGTAACTATGAAGTTATAATTGCAGACCCAGAAATACTAACTTTCCAGTGCAAGATCAAAAGAAATTATACAAGTATAACAAATAGTACAGTGGCTGTTTAGGGCATCTTTTCAGCTTATTACACTAAAAGACATATGGCCATTAATCTCCCTCAAAATATTCCCTCCTCTTTCAATGTACTTATTCCATCCTTCTTACCACTTTCTGAAGCAACACTGAAGTCCTCTTTGATAGATGTTTTTAACTGTGCCACTGTGGTTGCCTCGATGTCGTGAATCAATTCATTATATTTTGACGTTGAGGGAAAGCAAAAAGTTACATAGTGATAAATCCAGTGAGTGAAGTGATGAGGCCAAACCATATTTTTACAAGCCTGCCTTTCCATTTGACAGTTGGTAGTAGCATTCCCCATATTTTTGATCGAGAATCATAAAGACTTGCACAAAAATGGCAAAAACAATAGATAAGTGTGTTCAAAGCAAGGGGGATATTTTGAGGAAGATGAATGGGCAATGTCTTTTATTGTAATAATTTCTCCATTTATGTTTTGAACAGCCTTTGTATTTTCATGTAAATAAAACCTGTAGCAGTTTTCTGTCAATACCACCAACACTCACGAAATTTTCTAAAGAATCACTTTACAAGAAGATGAATCTAGAAAGAAAATCTGGGAGATGAGTAAATCAAAGAAAATGGTAAACAGTAAGTAAGCCTACTACATACTCAAAATGATGATAAAGGCATCTAATTTGTGAAGGGTTAACAAACACAGGCTGAAGTGTAAGAGGACAGCATGTACATCCAATCAGGAGAGGGCTGGTAAGAGTTGCTGTGCTCAGGCTCTTGTCTTCAGTGGGAGGGTTAAGATATTGCTGGTAGGCTTGGTTAAATCTGTAAAATTGTACACGTAATCATAAAGAATGGAAATAGAACATATCATTTTCACAGCAAATAGAAGGGAAAATTACATCAGCAAAGGAACACAAGAAGCTCCTTTTCATCAAAGAACAAATAAAATCAATTAGACTTGTAACTGTGAAGTGTTTGTAGAGCTTTCCGGTATTAAAATGGGGGCAGGGTATAGAGATGGTAGTTCTGTGGCAATAATTAAACCTGGGCAGAAGGAGAAGAGGCACAGAAGATGCTGGGGACTGGTGGTGGTGGAAGAGAAAGACAGAAAAACATTTACAGTCGAGCTACCAAAGGCACAGCTTCCGTGTCAGCCACAGAGGTATGGACCGGACTTCATCTAAGCCTGGGGCGGAGGCAGAGGCAAAGCAGGGCCAGCTGATAGACGGTGCTGAGCAGGCTCCGAAGCCAGAGAGGCCAATGCATCAGTTCAGCCCATGTCCTGAGACGCAGGGAAGCCCTCAGCCTGGCACCAGCCCACCAGAGCAATCTAAGGGGCACAGGCAGGAGAGAGAGCAGCGAGCCGTCTCCCCAGACAGCACCAGGACAGCTGCCACCCACCACACCTACTCAAGATGGACAGGAGGCCAGGGCAGAAGCCGTAAGGCCCGTCGGGGCCCTGGTGTACTGAGCAGGAATGGGAGGGTGGCACTGGGCAGCGGGGGCCAGCAGCATGGGAAAATGTGCCTGAATCTTGACCTGTACCCAGGGCTGGCCTCTGAATAGCCAAGAGCACCCCTCTGCCACATAGAAATATTAATGTATTAAATAGGAAAAGACATAAATCAAAGCATACTCCGAGAGATTTGAAGGTATCTAAACACATAACAGAGTACAGTAATTCCCCACCTTAGATGTGAAGGGGCCTAAAAATAGACCAGGTTCCAGTAATCTCTCACTCCATCTTCATAGTTTCAGTTTCTCTTGCCAATAAAAGTGTGAAAATATTGAATGGAAAAATCTAAACACAAACAATTCATAAATTTTAAATTGTGCACCACTCCTCATAGAGAGATGACATCTCGTGCTGACTCACTTTGTCCTGCTCGGGACATGAGTCACTCTTGGTTCAATACGTCGGTGCTATATCCACTCCGCACAGAGTCGCAAGGTGGCCCTCTCTGCTACCGGACCGTAGCGGCAGCACAGCGACATGTTCCCTGATGTTCTGGTGACCTATATGTACTTGCAAATGGCTCAAAGTATGAGAGTAGTTATGCTAGTCATTTTATTATGGCAGACTTTTGTCGTTGGTTTATGATTTATTTATTACTGCACTGTTTTGTGTGTGTGGTACAGTGGATTGAACTTGGGTCTTTGTGCCGAGCTATATTCACAGCCCTTTTGTTATTTTGTATTTTGAGACAGAGTCTAGATAAACTGTAAATTTCTATGAGCTCAAACTTGTGATTCTCCAGCCCCAGCCTCTTAGAGGCTAGGCCTGTGGGCATGCACCACCACATCCAGATTTACTGTGCCTAATTTATAAATCAAACCTTACGTATGTGCAGAAAGCAGTATTTTACATAGTATTCAGTCCTATCATGGTTTCAGGCACCCATAGGGTGTAACAGAATACATTCCTCACAGCCCAGTGGGGATTACTATAATAATGGCTAACACATATATACCACCTATTTGCCAGGCACTATGGAGCACTCTGGGTCAGTCTTTACCCAAGATCCTGCAGCTAACTAGAGGCATCTTGGAACTTCTGCACAGACACTCTGATGCTGCTTCTGAGTGGCTGGAAAAAATTCTCAATGTTGGGGGCCAGGGATTTAGTTCAGTGGTTCCTGCGCCTGTCTTGCAAGCGCAAGGACCCGGGTTCGATCCCCGGTAACCACATACCTATACTGGGTGTGGAGACTCACGCCCAGCAGCAACCAGTACCACATACCACAGTGCCGGGCGTGGTGGCTCACGCCTGTAATCCCAGTGCTCGGGAGGCAGAGGCAGGAGGATTGCTGTGATGAGTTTGAGGCTGAGCTCAGGGCCAGCCTGAACTACAAAGCGAGACCCTGTCTCAAAAAAACCTAAAAAAAAAAAAAAAATTCTCAATGTTGGAGCCACGCATTGAATAGTTATATTCTCCTCAAAATTCACATGTCTAAGCCTTCAGCCCCAATGTGATGGTTTTTGGAGGGGAAGCCCTGGAAGGACTTAGATTATGAGAGTGGAACCCTTATAAGAAGTGATAGACAGGTGGATTCTTTCTGTATTACATGAAGGAGAAAAGCTAGCTTCATCAAAACCAGGAAGTGGACCCTCACCAAAAACCAAACAATGACCTCAGACGCTCAGTGCCATAAACTGCGAGGAATAAAGTATCATTATTCAGTCACCAACTCTATGGTATTTATTATAGCTGCTGAAGGCAAGGCAGTTGGGAAATGATGTCTTCAAATACGTGACAAGGTGGACATAGAGCAAGGATTAAACTTGTTTTATATGAACCAAAGAGAAGATAACTAGGAAAGTGTCTTTTCAGTCAACCTTGAAAGACTCAGAGGTCTCCGAACAAGAAGTGGGGCTTCCAGGGGTGCAGAACTCTCTAGCCTCTAATATCAGGCGCATCTGAAGAGAATTAAGCACTGAGCAGGTGGCTGAATTAGACTTCAGAAAGTTCCTCCCAGCTCTCGAGTCGGTGGGACCATAAAGGTCAGGGCTGGGCGCTCGGGTCTGAAGCACTAGACGCTCAGGATTCTTGACTTCCAGGACAGCTGAGTTCACTTACTTGGCCCAAGGGCATTTTGGAGGCAGAATCTGCATTCGGGTGTCACTGGAAGTGTCGCTTCCTCCAGGATGTGTCTTTTACTGCAACCCTGACACCGCATCGCCCATCTCTCCCAACCACACCATTTCTCACACTACACGATTTGCCCATTTCATCATCAGCCCACCCTGTGCCGGTCCCAGGGGCTGTGGTAATAAATCATAGCAAATGGGAGGAATTAGAGCAACAGCAAAATTCTGTCTCACTGATCTGAAGGCTGCACGTCACGGGCAGGGCCACGCTGTCTCAGAAGCTTCCTGGGGAAGAACCTCTCCTCGCCTCTTCCTCACTTCCGGTGGCTTGCGCAGCTTGAGCTGGCATCGTTTCTGCCTTTGTTATCCCATGACCTCCTCCCCCTCTCTGCTCTGTGCCCTTCTCTTCTTCTTTCAGGGAAGCAGCCATAGAGGATTTAGAATCCATCCCAATTCAGCATGACTTCATCACAATTTAACTGTGTCATCAAAGATCTTACTTCCAAATAAGGTTACATTCAGAGGTACTAAAGATCAAGACTTCGGTCTATCTTTTCGTCGGGCATAACCCAACCTGTCATATCCCTCCAACCTCCCACGTCCACTAGACTCTGGGCTTTTTCAGAAGAACATCTCCATTCCACATATTTTTATTACATCTGTTACAAATCACATTCTGTCCTGAAAAATAAAGGTCACAGTCAAGGTTCCTACACTTCATGGAGTTTTCATACTTCGTGTAGTCCACCAATAAAATGTGGCTCCTCAGGGCTGAAGCCAAATGCCACGTGTATATCTAACATGTGCATACATATGTATATGTATTTATATAATTACCATATAATTGAGGGAGAAATGTTAACACAAATAATAAAACACTTTTGGCACATTTATTAGCATCTGAAAATTCAGTCTCTCTCTCTGTCCCTTGTAAAACTTTTTTACACCACTTAAATTCTTACTCTCATTTGACTCTCCCAAGCCAACTTCTCAAGAAATGCCTCTGAGTACCAGAGCTTGTAAAGTGCATTCCTGGTACTGTGATTAATTTCAAACTTGTGCCTGAAGAAGCAAACGCGTGTCCTCTGCTTCTCTTCCAGGGCGGTGCCGGCTCCTCCCAGCCTCCATTTGCTCAGATGCCAGGTGAGCGCCTCTAATTAGTGAGTAAGTAATTCCCTTTCTGAGCTCAAATTGAGTGTTTGGGCTTCTTTTTTGTTGGTGGCGTTTTTAACCTCCTTCCCTCTTTTGCAACTTTGCTTCTTTAAAATGGGTTTTTACATGTTTGTCTCGTTGGCCTTGCACTTAGTGTGGCAGTCTTGGAGGTCGTCTCTTGGGTCTTTACTTGCACCGTCATGACTGTTCAATGTCCACAACTGACTCAAATGTCACCTTTCACAGTCATTTTGACTTTGGGGAAGAGCCTTCAAATGCATGAGCGAATGAGAAGCTTGGGGTCTAGAATTTAAGACGAAGATGCAGTGAATTTCCAAAGTAAATTCTTCCACCAGAGAGTTTGCAAGTTAATTGGAAAGACAGTGACAGTAGGTGAAAGTAGAGTAAATATTATAAAGTACCATATCATGCAGCAGAGGCCAAAGTTATGTGTTTGTCTTTTTCTCGGAGGAGCGGCAAGTCAGGGTGGCTCCAGCCAAGCCTCGGAAGTCCTTCTCGCTCCGGTGGAGGGAGGGAAAGAAGGAAAGCACTCGTGTTTTCTCTTTAGTCCGCCCCTTTGTGCCCTGCGGTATCATAGCTAGTTGATTGCACCTACCACCCTCTGGAATCCCGTAGCAGTCAGGGACATGGACCGTGGCTCTGTGCTCCCCAGCGTGTTCTGATGATCACACATTGCATACTGTAGCTGAGCCATGGGATCAAAAAGTGCTCAGCAGACGCATCTCTTTTCTTCTGGAAAGCACTGAGAGAAATTTTCTGTACCAAAGACTTTTCCTGAACTTGCAGAGCCAGGGCGAGCTCCGGGAGGAATTCGTTACGGCCACAGGAGGGCAGCAGACAACACCAGACTCCTCGCAGCCGGAAACCAATTCTCGTGGTCCTTTTAAATCTGGCTTCCGCGCAGCCATATTACCCCAAAGCCCGACGTTTAGTGACTGTGCGAGACACTGGGTTAAAGACCTGTGTGCAAAAAAACAACTTAGTCTCTTCTGATTTGAGCTGGAGTGTGTGTATTACCTTACCCAGAGACGCAGTGTCGCAGCTCTTGTACATGGTGCTGTGTGCCGTGCAGACACAGCTCAGAAGCTGTGATAAGACTCAGCGGACACAGTGGCGATGCCCATCGTCCGACCCGGCCCTGAGGCCCAGCTCCTCCTGAGCACCGTGTCGGGCGCCTGGAAAACACGGTGTGCAGGCTGCGGGAATGAGTGGTGGACGGACGTGCGTGTCACAGCCTTGCGGCCGGCGAGTTCACGGCCAGTGCCGGTTACCGTGCGAGCGTGGGTGTCGGGCACGCGCGAACCACGTTCCACACCCCCGAGCCCGACCCGCAAGCTCTGACCTTTTTCTTTCATTCGGCCGCAGGATCCCCGGTCCTGTCGGGCTACTACGGTGTCAGGAGGTCCTTCCTGGCGGACTCAGACCTGCACGGCCCGAAGCCCTTCTGCAGCGACGCCTACGCCCCCGGCGCCCTGAAGCCCTTCGCCTGCGAGCCCGGCGCGCAGGGCCCCGCGGCGCTGCTGGAGCCCGGCCCGGCCGAGCCCTACGCCGACCCCCGCGCGCCCCCGCTGGGCCCCGGCCCCACGCTCTTCGGGCCCGCGCCGCTGCCGCCGCTGCTGCCCCCGCCTTTCCCCGGGGACCCCGCGCACTTCGCCCTGGTGAGTAGCGACCGCAGGGGCCTGCAGGCACCAACCCAGAGGGCCTGCTCGAGGCGGGCGTCTGAGCCTTCGTGCCCTTAGCGCTTCAACAACAGGAAACACCAAAGCCCCGTGTTACTCGTGGGAAAAGCGGGATGGTCAGAGTTAAGGGGGTCGTGGGTGGCACAGCCACGAGAGACCAGCCCATGGGCGTGAGCAGGTGGCCGGGCCTTCTCTCTACTCCCCGAGGTAGGTGACCTCCCGGACAGCTCGGCGGCGGGCAGAGGCCCACTCCGTCCAAAAGGACAGCTGGTGACTCCAGCCATGCAGGGTGTTCCAGAGCCCAGAGAAACGCGAAGTCCAGGAGTGCAAGACGCGCACCACAGTGAACAGCAGATGTCCCGGCGGATGTCCACTGTCCCGTCTCACACACAGCTCACTAGCCTAAAGTGTCGTGGGAAAGCATCTCCATACCTACAGTGTAGGGGATCCGCGCTAGAGAAGGCCACACTTGCCTGGCGGTGCCAGACTGGGGTGGGGGTGGGCCGAGGCCACCCGTGCGGGCCTCAGCTGCCCCACAGCAGTGCTTCCTGGTGAGTAACGCCGATGGCCTCACCCTTCCCTAGAGGGACTCGTGGGAGCAGACGGTGCCTGACGGATTCAGCCAGCAGGAACCGGGGTCCACAGAAGCTCTGCAGACTCTGTCGCCCAGCTCCAGCTGCCTCTCCCCGCTTGAGTCGGCCGGCACCAGCCAGCACCGGAGCGCGAGCTGGGGGCCCGCCCTGGCCGGGACGCAGCCCTACGGCCTGCACGCTCTGGAGGACCTGCACCACGCCCCGGGCTACCCCGCGCCGCCGCCCTACCCCATAGCCCCTTTCATGGCCATGTCTACCGATCTCCTGCCCAAGGGCTTGCCTCTCTCCCCGGAGGAAGGGACAGACACCTCTTCCCTTCATGACCCTTCACCTTGGACCAAAGACGACGGGAGTATGGCCTGGGGGTCCTATGAGTGCCGCAGAGCTTACTGAGGGGTGCAGCGAAGAACTTCCGCGCTTTTCTTTAACCTGGGCTCCATATTCCACGGACGGTTTTAGGTGTGCTGCTCAATCCGAACTGGATTTTTAGGATAAGCTATACTGTCACTATTTGCTAATGGACACTGGCATTGATTTGTAGTTCTCCCCACTCTAACCCCACTGAAATGCGACTCCATATTAACTAAATGTACTATGGACCAGCGAGACAATCTTACAGTGAGGTCACTTTGAAACTGTACTAACACATTCTTCTGTTGCCCTTGAAGCATTATCTTTGGCTCAGATTTTTTTTTTCTTAAATTACATTAAAAAGTTTTTGCAGATCATAAAACATAATGAATTTCCTGTCTGGTTTTTCTTAGTTACAAACTACCTGCATTCTTTAGTAAAAAAGAATGGATAAGCTATGATATAGGTTTAGAACACATGAAATAAAACTCATGCTATGTAACTCTAAAAAGTGAAGTGTAATATACGTTTGCCTCATTACTACAGCATATAAAAGCCATATACATGCTATATTGTCAGTAAGGTAGTGTGAAGTTAGGAGACTGATTTTGTATATAGTGCTAACTCTGTTCTAAAGCCCAGAATATCCAAAAATTAGTCCAATCCCCCAAGCAAGCAAAACTTTTTTCTTTGCTCAATGATTGCCTTAAACTATAACTTCTCTGTCTGTCCGAGTAGATGAATAAAATGAACATCGGTGGTCAAATAAGCCATGCATACTAAAGATAAACACAGGATGTAGGACTAGGCTATTAGCAAGAAGCACAACAGAACACGACGAAGTCTGTGTTGTCAGGTGAGCGTCAGTAGCACTGCACATAGCATCTCCCAACTATCTGAAGGGAGACCTTGTCAGTGGGCTATTGGTCAGAGACGTTCAGCTCTACTCAGTAAAAAATGAAGAAACAGACATCTGAACCTTAACCTGTCTGGAGTAAGTTTAACGTGTGGGAATTCCTTTGCCAGTTCCAGAGTAAGCCCCACCAACTTGTGCACCTGTCCGCAGGCCACACCCATCATAAACGCCTTGCACAGTTTGACTTTGCAAATGCATGAGTTAAGGCCCACAGGTTACTCCTCCACCCTTCCTCCTATCTTCCCTTCTTTACTTCCTTCTCCTATCTTTCTGATCCCTGTCATTCCTCTTAACCATCCTCTGCAGGCCAAGACTCACTTTGCATCCAAATGCCCGAAGTTCCCCAATACAGTCACCATCACATCTTTTGTCATTATCTCCCAGCTAAGTAGGAACCCAGAAATTCAAATAAAAGGATTAATTCACACTTACAAGTGAATGGCTGGTATTTCTTCTTCTCTAGGCCTTCTGGGGTATTTTCTGGTCTAGTGGACATACTCCTAACTTAGGGAATGCCAGCAGAAATGCTTGGTCAAGGAGTCATCCATCATCTCACACGTCAAAGCTTCCTCCTGGGACATTTTTCCTGGGGACAGATAAAGGATCAGCCCAACTGGCACTCCAGACTGGACAGCACTCTCCCACCTCCCTGCCCAGCTTCCTCCATACCAGCTCCTTTTTGTTAGCCTGATACACATTTTTGTTTCACTTTCTTAAATTACAGTTTTAATTGGCATGCAATAATTCTACACATTGATAGGGTACAATGTGATGTTTTAATACATGCATATATCATATAATGATCCAATCAGGGCAATTAGCATATCTATCATTTTAAGCATGTATCCTAGCTTTGAGGCATTTGATATGTTATTTTTGATGATAGTCACCCTACTATGGAAGAACACACCAGAACTTATTCCTCCTGGCTGTAACTTCGTACCTGTTGATGAAATTCTCCCCATTCGCCTGCCTCACATCCTCTCCAACATTTAGTAACCATTATTCTACTCTATTCCATGAAAGTTACTTTTTTAGCTTCAACACATACATAAGATTATGTGATATTTGTCTTTCTGCAGCTGAGTATGGGATATTTCACTTAACTTGTCACCCACGTTCCTACATGTTGTTGCAGATGACAGAATTTTATCTTTTTATGATTGAATAGTATTATACTATAACCATATACCACATTTTCTTTATCCGTTCACCTTTGATACATACACACTTTAATTGAACCCCAATCTTGAATTTGTGAATAGTGCTGTAATAAATATCCAAGTGTAGATATCTCTTCAACAGGATAGAGGCTTCTCAAAAAAATTAAAAATGGAGCCAGCACATAACCCAGCAATCCCACTCCTGCACTGATACATGAAGGAAATTAAATCAAGCCGGAGCTTTTAATTCTGCTTAATATTTGCTCTTCAGCAAAAGGTGTTAGCAACAACTGTGGAAGAGAACTCTGTTCTTTCTTAATTCCCTGTGACTGGGGACCTCAGACTTAGTTCTTAATACCTCTGGAAACACTCTCACCAACAATTACTCACACCCAGATGACAGGCCCCACATTGACAAGAAGAGTTTTAGCCCCCTCTGCTGCATCAGGGGTTTTCATGAAAATCTCAGAGCCACTTTTCTGGATTGGTTGTATAAAATTTGTAACCACTATAGTCATGACACTCATCACTGTTACTGAGGATAACTAACACAATAACATTTGCATATATACTACATACATGTCTACATAACTTTAACTTACATTTGATTATAACATAAATACCAGATACTCAGATCACTTACCTTGCTCCTATCTGTTCATGTACTTTGTTCATCCACCTCCTGCCGACCACAACATGCATCTTTTCTCCTTTAAGTAGAGCTCATTAACCAGATCGTAGAACTGAAGAAAATCTAGCGAGTATAATGGTCTCTAGACTCGCCCAGAGCATCTGCTGTAATCCCTTTCTTGGTGTTTGACAAAGCTAACTCATTTAAAAAAGGGTGACACACAGAGCCCCGTATCTCATCCAATATCCTGTTCATTCATCTTGTCTAAAACGGGGGGGGAGGGGGCAAATGTTATGCTAACAAATTCCAAATGGTAAATGACTTGTTGGAATTGTTTAACTTGATGATGAGTTTCTGTTTCATCTTTAAAGTGAAAACAAGCTATGGTGTCATGACAGGTGTGTTAGTTATACTTCTCTATCCTGTGTCCCATTAGAGTGCTCCCACTTTTCTACTGCATATGAGGACTGATCATACCTTTTCCTGTGGAACACCGGCATGTGAAAAGTGTACATTTTTATCCCACTTTCCTTTCTTAAACCTACAATTCAGGGTAGGTTCAGCTATCCTAGGAGAGCTGAAGCTTACAGGGCCTAGGAGAGCCAAAGAAGCTTACAGGGCCCAGATTCAAATCTCCATCTCTTTTGATCCTGTCAGGATACAGAATACATTTAAGATTTAAAGCAAGCAGAGAGACATCCAGTTCAAAGCACTGAAGAAAGCTGACTAGATGATCACGTCCATCAGCAGTCACGAGTGAAGTCTGCCGTGCAGACCTACAAGGCGGACAGTCAGCTCATGTATCACAGAAACACACACTGCACGTAGTTGAAAGTGTTTTATTTCCTTTACAGTGTCATTCAAATTCCAAATAAGAGATGAAAACCACATCTTTACCTTGTTTATTTAATAAATACTTTTTTAGCAATTGTTATGAATTGCCACTGCTCTGTTAATAATACGGTACCACTGAGCTATTGTTTTAGAAGAAGGAGACTGAAGTGCTCTAAAAGGAAATCCACAAGGGAAAAGAATTACTAACCTCAACAGCAAGATATAGACTTAAATGGAGTCCAGATATACATACACAAGCAAAAAAGCATTTAGGATCCATTTTGCAATATGTAAACCTGAGGAATACAGTCAGAAGGAATAAAAGATCAGTTACATTGAAATTATCATAATAACAATTGATGTCCAAGCTGTAAGCCCGATAGTGATCTTTTTTAAGGTTTAATCAGTGGGTTCTGTCTAAAGTATCCTCTCTGTGCCCCACAATACTAAACTAGTGACTGACTCCCCTTCACTAACCATTGACTCTAGACAGGTTAAGTGAAAAATCACATGCTCTCTAGGACGAATGCATGTCTAGCTAAAACTTAGAAGGATCATGAGTATCTCGCCCCTGTGTCCAGCGCACCTGGTTCAGGCCCCAACATACAATGGTAGGTTGTTTAGTAAATATTTGTTAAACTAAAACTATACCATGAAGATGCATAACTATTAGCCTCTACTCTGTGGATGACAGCTTTCTATGACCAGTATATGAGAAAATTCTTAACCCTGTCAGCACTTAACATGGGCTACTCTCTGAAAATTCAGATGCATGAATACTGAGCTGTAATGCTAATATACTCAAAATGATTGATTTAGCATTATTTTCAAATGTCTGTAAGAAGTAAAATTACAGAACGTTTGAAGTAGCACAGAAAAAGGTTGATACATTTGTTTAGTATCTATATATACTATAATATTGCTGAAACACTATAAATAAAATTTATTCTGATTGGTATCTATCTTGTGCGATTAAAACAAGCAGGATGAATAAACCAAGAACTAAAAATCTAGGGTCAAGCTGAGCAAATCATAATAAAACCTGACATAGTTCTTTGCAAGCAAGAGTATGTGTTACAGTTGATCTTTGATGCAGAAGTATCTCACTGTAACTTCTCATAAATAAGAAATGTCATACAATATCGTCAGTACATTACAAGGAAGAAAAACAAATTATACAAGTTCCAAAAGGAAACCACATGGACTGAACAAATAATATCTATGAATTAGCCTTTTTTGCATAGGGAAAATGAATAAGTGTTTCTGCTAACCTTTTCCCTAAACACATATTCTTGAGTGGAATAGACTAAAAATTTTAATGTTTAATAAATTAACT
>PVIR01028544.1:0-21762 GCA_004026965.1 Petromus typicus | reverse complement strand
TATCCATACCATTCATATTATTTTCACCCTCCTGGGCTGAAATTAATACTGCACTTGACTCTATTCTTTACCAAAAATGCGTTGATGTAGGAAACCACGTCTTACTAAACTTGACATTTTCAATAACACAGTTACCTGACATAAATTTGAATGACTTTTTGGTGTACAGAGGATTGAATCCACAGGGTTCATGCTTATCCATACTCCCAGGTCTTTCATTTTCAAACAAAATTTCTCTAAGTCCCTAAAGTGCCCAGGTTATTAGAACTCACAGTCCTCCTGCTTCAACCTTTAAAGTGTTAGAATCACAGAAAAATATTTGGAAATGGAGAAATGGATTATGGGCAAGGCAGAGAGGATAGCAAGGAATAGACATCAAGGGACAAAACTGATCAAATTATAACATTTGAATATTCATGAAATAACAATTATGTATGACAAACATAAAGTGACAAGAGTATTTTTAGGATTAAACAAAGATTGAAAGAGAACTAGAAGTGAAAGAAAACTACTTCTCTACTGTTCATGATATTTATGAACCATACTGTTGGGAAAAATTATGAGACACATGAAAAGGTTGCAGACTATGCATAGAAAGAAATACTTCATGTTGTTCAGCAACCATGGTACAGTCTGGTTCCATCGGGACCTTTTTCTTTCTTTCTTTCTTTCTTTCTTTTTTTTTGAGACAGGATCTCGCTTTTGTAGTTCAGGCTGGCCCTGAGCTCAGCCTCTAACTCACATAACAGCGATCCTCCTGCCTCTGCCTCCCGAGTACTGGGATTACAGGCTTGAGCCATCATGCCCTGCACTGTGGTATGTGGTACTGATTGCTGCTGGGGTGAGTCTCCACGCCCAGTATTGTTATGTGGTGACCGGGAATCAAACCCAGGTCCTTGCACTTGCAAGACAGGCGCCACCGGAACCACTGAGCTAACTCCCCGGCCCCATAGGGACCTGTTTCTGTTCTAATTTTGACAGATCCCTTTGGAAATTTTTACCGATAAAAGTTAACCGGTACAGCACTGATACTGATGAGCACTGTTCTTGTGCACAAATGGGCCAGTGAACTTTGGGTAGAGAAAGCAAGTTGACTCCATTCTCCCCACTCAAGAGAGGATTCTGAACATCACACTGCATTGCTGTTTGTATATTGACCATTTGTTAGTTTGTCTCTATGTTATTCTTAACATCTTGGTTATGTGTGTGCCTGTCTTGTCTGCTTTGCTTTACCTTTACATTTTCAAAACTTCTTTTAACAACTTAGTATTCCTTACATAAACTCATTCCATGTTTACATTTTACATGACTTTTCTTTTCAAAATGATTTGTTGAGATAAAGTCTCACTTTGTAGTTTAGGCTGGTCCTGAACTCATCCCGGCACTCAACAATCCTCCTGTTTCTGCCTCCTGAGTGCTGGGATTACAGGTATGAGCCACCACGCCCAGCACTGTGGTATGTGGTACTCATTGCTGATGGGCATGAGTTATGTTATTACTGGGGATCAAACTTGGGACCTTTCACCTGAAAGGCAGGCACCAGAACTACTGAGCTAATCCTCATCTCATTAAAATGCTTTTTAACAAATATAACCTGGGAGAAATAAATGCTATGAAATATTATATAAATTCACTTTCTGTATGGCATTTTTCTGTATTCTAAAATACTCTATACTTTGTCAATAAATGAAATGAATAGATGATATACTGTTGTATAGACTTTCACTCATTTTTTCCTTCCTTTTTTCTCTCTTTCCTTTCTCCTCTGTCTGTCTCTTTTTTTTTGAAATCTTTATTGGTACATTACATATGCACATCATAATTGCACTTCACAATGGGTATTTGTACCAGTATAAGATGCAACTTAATTCTCATTCTTTCCCATAGCCCTACTTACCCTACCATCCCCCATATATATAAAATTTGTTTCCTTTCTTTTTTGTTATAATATCATTATTTTTCCCCCTTCACTCTATTTTACATTGAGCATTTTCTATTTCACAATATATAACATGCAATTCTAGAACTCATTTACATCTTTATTTTCTCATACCAGAGAAAAGATGCGATATTTACCTATCTGTGACCTATTTATTTCACTTATGAGGATATCCTCAAGGTATGTTCATTTAAGTAGAAATGATTCAAACTTATCATTTTTTATGGCACAGTAATATTCTGTTCTGTAGAAGAACCACAGCTTTTTTATCCAGTCTCCAGTTGACAGACATTTTGATTGTTTCCAAGATGTAGCAATCACAAACTGAGCTGCTGTAAACATGGGTGCACATATGTCACTGTGATTTGAGTCTTTTAATTATTTTGTGTATATACCTACCAGGGCGATGGCTAGGTCAAATGGAACCTCCAATCCTAGCTTTTTGAGGGATCTCCGAACTGATCTCCAAAGGGGTTGTATGAGTCTACAGTCCCACCAACAGTGGAGAAGGGTTCCTTCTTCTCCGCAGCCTCGCCAACATTTGTTGCTGGCTAATTCTGAAATGGCAGCCATTCTTTGTGGAGTGAGCTGAAATCTCAGTGTTGTTTTCATCTACATCTCTGTATGACTACTGATTTTTAGCAATTCTTCATATGCTTTTTAGCTGCTCTTACATTGCTGTCTGTCTCTTCTGTCTCTGCTCTCTCTCTCTCTCTTTATTTGAAAGGAGCATTAGACAATTTTGTATGGATTGGCCATCATAAGCACATTGGCTCTGTGGTGTTACCTTTCATTTTCATTAGGTTATTTATTTCTATTCTCTCAAGGTTTCTTCATCTGTAAGTGTAGTCATCAAGTGTGAAACTTTCTTTGGATTATTATTTTAAATGTTGTTAGTGTGTTGCTTCCCTCCACTCTACTTGCTTGGGGGCATGTTAATATTTTTCATATTTTGATTAGAACACACTTGGCCTGATTAGAAATCAGCAGACAGTATAGAGGATGCCAATACTCAACCTCCACATCAAAGAATCTTACATTCATTTCCAGAAAAGGTCGAAGAAATAAAGTACAGCTCTTGATGATGGGGTGTAAGCTGTGCCTTTTACCACAGTGAAAATTGTTGACCCTTCTATATTTTGTCCCTAATGGGTTTGGTTTTTAAAATGTTAACAGTACCAGACTGACAGTAAAATAACACACCTTACTTTGATCTACAGAAGAGAAATATTCATTTCATGAAGATTTCCTTTTGGATAATATTCATAAGCAACTTCTATTTCAATAATTTCTGACACACCACAGAAAAATTTCCAAACTACAAGTGAAATGATACATTTTTGTTTCATATTGTATTGAAATATAATGATATCTCAAGTAAAAATGTAAAATTAAGGAAAAGCAAAATTATATGATTTATTTATGTAGTGTGGTATGACTCACTTGGAAAATATAATTAGTTCCATTACTAAGTTGCATTTTTACATGTTAATATTTAAATAAAATCAGCCTTTTTCTTTAAAAAATAATGTTGTGTTAAAATTTTGTTTTTTTAGGTACTATTTTTTTCAATTTTCAAATGCCATTTCAATTTCATGGGCTGATATACACTCTGTTTCAAAATTCCATTTGAAAATTTATAAAATATGATCCCAAATTTGATTGAATATCTGCAATAGAAGTTCTCACTAACAAAAGAATGCACCAATCCTATTCTAAAATTCTAATACTTAGTTATGCTTACATAAATTAAATGAATGAAAATAACTTTACAATAAATTACAAACCCTGTTTTAAGGGTTAGTATCACAGACAAAGTATACATAAATATATAATTGAAAGATACAGAAGTATTCATATTTATGTATATATATGTGTATATATATATATATACATTTAAGGAAAATGTATTTCAATAATAAATAATTTCAATGTATCTCAACTAAGGTCCATGAAATTTTCTTAAAATGTGGCTTTGTGGTGCAATTTTTCATAGTTTGAAATGCTCTCAATTTTTTATTCAGCAATCTATACTCACTTTTCATGTCTGTCATGAGTACTTCAATATTGGGACTATTATGCACAACTTTTTATTACATTTGTCTAGCATAAAACTACACCGTCTAGCATAAAACTGAATGTGAAACCTGGCTTCTTAAATTTATATTTATTTTGAACTGATGCAGAAAAACAAAGTTAACAACTTATTAACATAATGTAAATAAGAAATGAATAAATTTTCTGTGTGTGTACATATTGAGAAATATTTAAACTGGAGTTAACCATATCTGTATCTTCAAATATTTATCATTCTTTATAGTGAAAGCATTGAGAATATTTTCTTCTAGATTTTGAAATATAAAATAGATTAGTGTTATCTATAGTCATTGTGCAATAACACAGCAGAAATTCTTTTCCTTCACTAACTATAACTTAGCTTGATACTAAGTGAAGAATGTTTTGCCCTTGTCATTTTCAGTCTAAATGGATTATAGAATTAAAGAGATACAAAACTTTATAAACTTATTCTGTGTGCATGTGTGCTAGCTTATTTTGTTGATATGTGTCTCCAGTAAGTGATTTGTATATCTGTTTTTAGAGAATAGATGCATTGCTTAATATATCTTAATTTTCTTCTTCCCTGTTCCCTACCTTAAGTCCTCCCCAAATCTCTTTGCAGAGTTACTGAAGCCCAGGACTGACATGTCTCCTATTTTGTTTTGTTTTGCTTTTGGATCAAAGCAGCTACAATTTTCTTGGTGTCTGCTGGTTACATATATATCCTAGGATTGTCTTTCCTGATGTTTGGTGAGGATGCATTTACAAGGTATATCTTTTGCTCTTGAATTTTCTTTTTGATTCTCTTGATCAGTTTTTGCTTGAAGTTCAATTTATTTGAGGATACATAGCTACTCTTGTTTGCTTTTGGAGTCCTGCTGTACAAAATATTTTCAAGTCTTTGATTTTTAGTTTTTAGTCTACAAATTTCTTTTTAGGTTAGATATGTCTCTTGGATATAGTACGCCATTGAGCTTTCTTTTCTATCCAATCAGTCAGTTTGAGTCTTTCAATCGGAGAGTCAAGATCATTTACACATTGAGAGATTACTGAAAGGTACACACTTATTTATGTCATTGAGTAATATTTTGTTGTTGATTTCTCTTTTTTCTTTGTTCGTTTAACTGCTCACCTTGACATTGTCTCATGTATTTATTGTATTGTACTTGGAATTTTGGCTTTATTGTCTCTCAAGCATATCTTTGAAAATTTCTTTGGGGAGCTGGTTTTTATGATTTGTCATGAGCAGCTCCTCTTGTCAGAATATTCAGGATTCTATAACCCTTGCTTGCCTATACTCTCATCCTTGAAAACTTTTCTGTTACTTTTTTTATAAATGTATTTTTATTTGAGTAGTGCTGGCCCCTACATCTTGGAACCAGTTAGTTATTATTTTCGCTCTGGCACCTAGTAGCTGTTTTGTCAATATTTCTTGCTTTTTTGTTGTTTCAGGTGTCTTGGAATATATCATTTTCTGTTCTCAGTAAGTCCCCAAGCCTGGACACTTGCTCTCTTCCAATTGGTCAGTTCTGCTGTTTATAGGTTCAACAGAAATATTCATTCTGAGACTTCAGTGTGATGTCTTTCCATGGAATATGTTTCTTTTGGAAATTGATTGTTCTTATTTTGGTGGTTTTCATCAGTTTTTCTAAGTTTCTTTTTCACTCTTATTTGATTAGAAGTCTACTATTGGCTTAGTTATGTCATCTTTGAGCCCTCTGGTTCAAAGTTTTTGCTTTTTTCTCTTTTATCATTTGTATAGCTCGTGTTTGGTGTGTAATTTCTTCTCTCTTGTTGCTCTGGTATCTACTTTGGAAGAGTTGGAAGCCTTTCAATGTCCCCTTTTGCCTTATTATTTTTAAAACATGTGTATGTGTGTTTGTGTATGTCCATACACACGTGTGCACATGTGTGCATACACTGAGATTTGAGATCAAAATAGAGTGAAGAGTCTTTGTCAGAGCTATGCATTTCTCTTTAGTTAGATTCTGTTTTTTAGTAATGTAATCTTGCCTATATTTGTGAAGAAAATCTTGCTTTTATTTGTGAAATTACTGAGCTTCATTGGTTAGAGACAGTCATTATGTTGTAAGGAGAGAATGCCTACTGGTTATAAGTGAATCCATAGACCCACCATAATCAGCCAGAAGGCTTCCCTCCTTGATGCTGGATGGTGGGAGATTTGTCTGACACTGTAGGGCTGTAATGCTTTGAAGAACCTCACAGGATGACAAGGGGGAGGAATTGTTTTTTGTGTTGATGTCTTCTCATTCTTCAATTACAGCCTCTAGCTCCCCAGGATCTCAATCACAGTTTACTGCTTACACTTGGAGGTGGGAGGGAGAATACTTAGAGATCCTGTCCCAGGGGTCTGGCCTCTGCAATGCTATCTCCTCCCCTTGGGCTGTTAAAGGCCAGTCATATTTGATTATGTTGTTTAAGAAGGAACTGCCTGAGAGCAGGAGATCTGGGGATAATGGAAGAATAACTTTTTTTTTTTTTTGCTTTTAAAGTTTCCAGTGTTTTCCTTGTAGACCTGCCTTCCCTGTAGGTCACAGGGCAAAAGGGCTGGAGTAGAGAAGCCTGGGTCTCTAGAGCTAAAGGTTAATGTAATAGTTTTGTTGTTGTTCTGATCATTTTCCTTAGAAGCATATGTCTGTGGCACAAAGTGTATACATTCCTTTAAGATAGGTGATACCTGTACATTACACATCTTGGGTATTTTTGCCATCCTTTTCAGGTCTAGATCCTCTTCCTTTTTCTTTGGTACATGTTTGAAGTATGTAATGTTTATGTTACTTGTGTGAAGTTGGTACATGTATGCAGCACACCTTAATTCTTTTGTCAGTGTATTAGTTTTTGATTGCTTCAAAAGTGAATTATTACAAATCCAAAAGTTTGAAACAATATCCGTATACAAGGCATAGTTTTGTAGGTTATGTGACCATAGAAGTTCACCATAATTCTCTGCTAAGGATCTTCCAAGGCTCAAATCAAGGTGTTAGCTAGATTGGCTTCCATCTGAAGACTCTCAGAGAGATCCATTTCTTAGCTTATTCACAATATTAGCAGAAGCCAGTTCCTTGTGAACTTTGGATTCAGGATTCTTTGGGGAGGCATTTGCTTTACTCTTAGTTGCAAGTCATATTCCTTCTCATCTGGTCTTTAAAGCAATGGTAGCTCCCTGAGTCCCTACGAACATTTAAATACTCCTAACTTCATCTTTTACAATTAATTAATCTGTTTCCTTTTAAAGACCTCTTCTATTTGGACTAATACTACCACAATGATATCTTTTTTACCATGAAGTTTTAGGATTAACAGGAGGGAATAAAGTCACATATACCTTAAAATTTTCCAGTCATAGACATATTCATGAACCATGAAGCAAGAAGGAATGTTTTAAAAGGGAGAGTGATAATTATGTGCATACTTAGAAAAGATGAAATGATTATTTTGTAATTTTTAGAGATTTAAAAATTCATCCTCAAAGAAGCAACATGTCACAATTTGCAATTATTTGTATCTTTTGAGACAAAATTAAAATTTGTGAGTAGATTAAGAAGCCAAAATAGAAAATCCATTTATATTGGAAGATCTTAACTTTTGATACATTACAAGTGATTGATTTGCCTATGTTTCAATCTTCTAACACAAATGAAATCATCCTCAATACTTTCAATTCTTTATTGTTTAAATTTTATTCATATTTTGGTTCATTTTCAAAAATTCCTTATGAAGTCTTCTTTTTTATTTTTTGAATAAACTTTATTGTACAGATTTATCTTTTTTTTTTAAATCATCTTTATTGGTACATTAAATATACACATCATGATTGCACTCCATAATGGGGATTTGTACCAGTATAAGACACAACTTAATTCTCATTTTTTCCCATGAAGTCTTCTTTTCAAAAGTACAAGAATATGAGGGGACAATGTTGAGATTGTAACAAAAAAGTAAGGAAACAAATTTTATGTATATGGGGGGGTGGTAGGGTGGGTAGGGCTATGGGAAAAAATGAGAATTAAGTTGTGTCTTATACTGGTACAAATCCCCATTATGGAGTGCAATCATGATGTGTATATTTAATGTACCAATAAAGATAAAAAGTACAAGAATATGTAAGTTGAGATATTTGAATCTTAAAAATGAATTTCATGTAGTATATGTGATATACAATGAGTTTATTTTTTGTAAATTTACGTTTAAGTACATAAAACTCCCTAAAAATATTGTGCTGTATTGGAATAATTACATCAATATTGCATTGATGTCATTTAAATAGACACACTAATGCAAGGATCCAAAGATCTTAGTTCAAGATTCTGTTTCAGAATCAAATAAATACTTCCAAATTATATGCTATTAACATATTTAGAGCTTAACAAAGTGAAAATATATGCACTCCATGGTGATAAATCAAGATGTTTCTTTATGGCACTTGTCACATCAGAGTCTAGTCAACATTCAGTGTCAACAGCGCTTCTTGGTCGCACATCTAAGGAGGGAGATGGAAGCATCCATTGCTACTCAAGACCTGTGGTCTTAAAATATCACCTGTGATATATATTTAAGTAAAATCTATGCCTAAACATTTTGTAAATAATAGAATAATGAAAATGAAATAAACAATGTCTAATTTAGAAATGAGGTTTTCAGAAAAGTCATTATTTAGATTGATTTTAACAAGCTAAATAGAATGCAATCTAAATTAAATCAATTTCATAAAAACAAAAACTATGTTTTAATTTGTGTGTTTGTTCTTTTTTTTTTTTTTTTTTTTTTTTGGTTTTTTGAGGCAAGATCTCATTATGTAGTTCAGACTGGCCCTGGACTCACTATATAGCCCAGGCTAGTCTCGAACTCACAGCAATCCTCCTGTCTTTGACTCTGAAGTGTTTGGATTATATTCGTGAGCTGCCACTCCTGGATAATTTTTATTTTTGTAAATGAGTTTATCATTCACAGAGTTAGAGTGATTCATAAAGAACTGGGGGGTAGGGGGCTGGGGATGTAGCTCAGTGGTGCTCACCTAACTGACAAGTACAATGTCCTAAGTTCAATCCCCTGGACTGTAGCTGCTGATATTCATTTTGCAGTTAATGATATTGATTTATAGACATAAAGAATATTTTAAAAGTTATGAGAACAGAGCTTTACTATGTAGTTCCCAACACATTTAAAGAGTGTGACATAGTGTGAAATTAAGATTATTGTCAGGACCGTTATGTTAGGCTTTTTTAAAACAATTTTAGTCTTTATTGACATAAGAATTATAAATGCTTTTTATATTCATTAAACATATATAAATTTACAGTATTTAATCATATATACATTACTTTCCATCAATTAATGTTATACACTTAATATAACACTCATGATTATATTTGAGCAAGAGATTTTTGATTTTTAATACAATAAAAAATAAAATATCATGCTTTTATATTAATTATTTCTTTATGTAAATTGTTGGTAAAACTATGAATATATTAATGAAGTCTTCTCTCTTCTTAAGTTAGTACTTATAGACTACTAAAACAAAAGACTGAAATCTGTTTTGAAAACATCAATATTGAACATAATGATCATAATTACTGTCTTGTTTAATAAATTCTTCAGTATGTACATTGTCACTACTGGTAGAATTGAGAGTAAGTTCAGACAATATTTACTAAACAAACAATGTGTGTGAAAATTTTCTAACTATGTACTTGCATGTAGAAGAAAATTCTTTCTAAAAGTGATTAAATACAGTCCTTAGCAGTTGATTTGACTTCCTGGTCATAAAGAGATGAATGATTCCAGCTGAGAATACTTCTTCATGAGTACTCATGTAAGGAAAAGAGAAGTATGAAAACGCAGGAAAGAATATGCCCAAGAAATCCCAAGTGAGCCATCGTATTATTTTTCTGCAAGTCAGCCAGCACTGCCGTGATAAGGCTTAGTGCTTTCCTGCTCCCATAAATATGTCCTACTGGTGATAAGCACCATGAAGTTCTTTACACCAAGTACTCCTTACTAACTCCAATAAAATGAACCTATTTTCTTTCATAACATTATTATGCCATGGAAACCTTTTTCAATTTATATGCTTTCATTCCTTTTAAGTCATTGTAGTATTTTCAGATGTTATTTTTGCATTGCTTGATTCATCACTAAGATACAGCAAGTTTTCCTGCCTTTCTCATCATACACTATACCTGGTCTATATAAAAAAATGTTTCAAACAAAAATGTGGAAACATGGGTGGCAAAACTGTTTATGGTTTACTAGTACATAAAGCAAAACTAATTATATTAATCCTCTAAAGAAATGGGAAATACAATAGGGTCAATAGAAGTTAAACAAAAGCAGTGCAACCATTCTGATAGTCATATATAACAAAATATCCCCAGTGCTTACATTAGCATTTATATATAGAAAAAATTGTAATTTAACTCAGCATAATAGCTTTGTAGAATTCCAGGTATGATTTCATCCATAAATAATGCAATTTCAATTATAAAATAATTTTTATGATCCCACAGTTATTTTGTGAGTCACTAAAGAGGTGCAAATTTTGACATCTATTTTCTGAGTTGCATTAGAAAAATGTAGTTTTGCTTTAATCAAATCAAAATACAAGGTTTTACTCCTGCTAAATTAAAAATTTGAAGTAATTGTGTCTTGAATTTTTATTTAAATTATACTCTTTTTAATAAAGGACATTTCAGATGTTTCAAATCTTGTGTATTAAATCCAAAAGAAAGAGAGATTGTTGTGTCCTTAAGAATTATGGAATTTCAGTAAAAAAGTATGACTTTCAGTAAATCAGAATTGGACTAAAACACTTTGACCATAAATATTTAGATTGACTTTATAAGCTGGTTACTTCTCTCTTTTTATTCCAGCTTTATCCTCCCAAGCTAATCTCTTTTACATATGGTATTACCAGGCATCTAAGAAACTTGACAGATTTTGACTTTTATTCAGATGGAAGCAATAACTAAAGTTTTGCCAACTTTGATGAATAAAGATGACTTTATCTCATTTAGTTTGAAAAAAAGTTGATTAAATTTAAAGAGGGATTAGCAGAGACTAGAGAATGAAAACCTAAAAGTTGTAATTGACACTAGTGATCAACCATCTTAATCACAATGTGCAACATTAGATGGGATTTGGTAGATTTAAGAAAAAGATTAGGATCAATATTTGTTTACATCTCTTTGATTGTACCTAATTTTGGAAATAAAATTGCCAGGAAGATTGTACTGTAAACATAGCATGAAAGATAAAAAGTCAAAGTAATTGTCATTTTTCAATAAATGTTAATTTAATTTAAATAAAAATTTATTATTTATTATTATTAAAATCCATTAGAATAAAGACTGGAAATGCAGGAATAATTTATAGTAATTTTTATGAGAATGGATGAATCTAGAACAGGATTATAATAGTGTAAACATGAAGAACAGAAGGTGAGTTGTTAGGGAAAGGTTGGCATTACTTGTAAAATTGATTGTAAAGAGTAGAAATAACTTAAGAAATTAAAATTATTTTTGGAATGTAATTGGGAAAGTCTATATTAATGTTAAATTAGGAATATAAAATAAACTAAGGAAAAGTTTAAGTCGAGATGATTCAGGCTACATTGGAAACGATCAGAGAAAGACTTTCTGGATGTCTAACAGAAAGGAACTATATCTTCTTCAAACTGTACTTCTACTGAGATGTCATTCTTCAGAAGATTTTAATGAGTTTCAGAGACCATGAATGACTTCTTTAACAAAAACGGCTACATTGATGCTGTTGGAGCTGTGGTTAATATTATATTTGTTTATTACAACTCAGAAACTATTAATGAAATGGTGCTTTGTTTTTTCCAGACAAAACAACTCCAGCAAATGAAATCTCTTTACAGTCTAGTCTCTCCACAGGATTATTTGAGGACTAAACAAATAAACATGTTCAAACACAGTTTCTGATATAGAACACATACTGATTCATGTTAGTTTATTGCTCCTACTGAAGTTTTCTCTGCTGTATTCACAACACTCTCTTCCTTCCCAGATACTTCTTCCTCTCTCTATTACTACCATTTGGGTAAACAATCTTACCATGCATACCCTAAACCATTCTGAACATTACCTGAGTCTCCTGTACCTCTGTGGATAACTTTTTAAATAACAACTATATTTAGCAGGCTTTCTTGTAAATCAGGTGTTGCTTTAGATTCTGAGAAAACAGCATTCATCCTCCAATTCACCTTTCCTATGGATATAATAGCTATTGTTTTAAAATTAAAAACCAAGCATTGCTACATAACAGAATAAATGCACCCTATGGCTTGGAAGTTTCCGCAAGTTATTAACCAAACACAAAGTTTAGTGATGTCTGCAGTTTTTCTGTCTGTCCTAGAACCTTTCCTACCCTCCAGATGACCTCCCCAAGGGTCCTGGCATGCTATTGGCCAGTCTTATTCTGTATTTTGCATTGCTTATCTTCTGCAAATGTAGCTCCTTTTGCTGCTGTACTTGAGATGTTTTTCATTTCAAGCCACTTGAGAGCTCTACCCATTTACTAGGGAGTATCTATCAGGTCTTTAACTTGCAGTATTATTGCTTCCGGATCTGTAGTGGGGTTACATCCTGATACATTCATTCCTAAATTAAAAATGTTTTACCTATTGAAGAATGTATCTAACACACCAAACTTACTCAACACAATATAGCTCAACCTAATCTATGTAAAATGTACTCAGATCCGTTATATATGCTTATGTTGTTCAAAATCATCTAACACCAAACCTGAGTTCAATAAAAGTTGAACATGTCATATAAATTATTTGTATCTAATGACATGCTGGCAACGCAGCCTAGTGAGTTGTTTACAGGAATCTGAGTCTTGCTGCCACTGTCCACCATCAGGAAAGCATTGTACTGTCTATGTTAGCCTGGAAAAAGATCAAAATTCAAAGTGGGGTTTCTACTGAACACATATCCCTTTTTTTTGTTTTAAATGTGATTTACTTCTTTACCCTTGTAAAGTTGAAAATCATTTTCAGTTAATGGTCTATGGTTCTTTTCATGTTCCCTGACATTCACTTTTGTTAGACATGATTATAGCTTCCTCTTCACTTATGAACTCAATTCATTCATGAGGGCTGGTTGCAAATAAACTTAGATGTAAGTTAAGACTTTTTTTTCTCATAAGAAATAATAGGAACATTCATAATGCATTTCAAACCTTCCCAAGCACCATTAACTAATTTTTCCACAATAAACAGCTTTGTATAATTTGCATAATTTACTAGAGATACCAATCATTTTCTTAGTGCATTCACCAAATATTTACAAAATGCACCTCTTTTATCAGAATAATAATTTAATATTTTACTCATCATGTAAGTTGACCTCTTCGGCTTACAGGAAGGGAGACTAAAGTGGAAGGTATGTATTGTTGAAAAAGGAGCATCCCCTTCCTTAAAAACATCAAGAATCAGACTATTTCATGTCCTTTCTCCCCAAGGGAAACCCTTTCGCCCCCTCGGACCTACTTCTGGCTCATAGATCTCAGTCATTTCAGAGCTAGAAACTAGTCTTAGATTGTTTCTGTATTTTCTTTATCGCTGTTCTGTAGCAAGACATGACATTGTCATTAAGCAGGTGAAAGCAACAGTTGGCTTTCCAGGGAGGTCTGTGTTTTCAGCTCTGTCAATGTTTTCAGAAGAGCTGTGCTGCACTGACTGTTGACACTCCCCCTCCTTTTAGAAAAAATTCCTCTCTGTTGCTCAGTCAGAAGTTGCTAATGTTCCTCTAAGACAGTTCCTATACCAGGTCCCATAGCAGTTCTTCCACCTTATCACTGAAGCCTATGGATTCTGATATAGTGACCTTGTCATCAACCACAGGGTCAACAGGAGGTTCAGTCTCCTCTACATGGTCTTCAACTCTTTCTCTTGTCATATATAAGCCCTGCTTTCTTCCAGGCAGATCTCAGTGTCCTTAGAGAGACACTGGTACAGGATTTCCTAACATGAGAAAGACGCCTTCAGTTTGTAACTCAAGACTTTCGTCACAAGTTAAAATTAAAATTTGAGTCATAACTTGAGTTGTTCATATATGAAGCTTATCATAACTCAAGGGCTGTTTTTTTTTAATATCTGTGTTTCCATGACACTCTTCGCTAAATCTCTCTTCATAATATCTCTCCTTTAAAAATTTTAAAATATGAAATGAAGACTTGCTCCTTACTGGAAATCATTCCCTAAAAAGAAGCATGGAAAGAATTTAGAAGTCTACCAATCATCACTAGTTAGTGAAGTAATTAATGATCATACTTGACATGATCTAGAGATAGCTTTTACAGATGCAAAAAAAGAACTCCAAATTAAAAAATACATCAACAAAGGTGGAAACTCGAGCAAAAAAAAAAAAAAAAAAAAAAAAAAAAAAAAAAAAAAAAAAAAAAAAAAAAAAAAAAAAAAAAAAAAAAAAAAAAAAAAACTAGTGAAAGAGAACATCTAAGAGAACCAAAGAGAGCAACATTATAGACACTAAGCAAGAACTAGTAAATGCTTGGTGAATGAACATTTTAAGGATCAGAAAGATTTGGGCATGATAACAGTAACAGCGTCAAAGGAGAAAGAAGCAGCACTGCAAGGGGCAGAAGGAAAAGCTTGGGGATCTAACATGAGAAAGAGATGAAATGATGTGGAAGTGGGGGCAGAATCCAGATACAGACCACGAGCTTTGAAAAGGACTAGAGGACCGGAAAGATGGAAGATCAGGTGAAGAGATGAAAGTGGTGGGGAGGGAACTTGAAGTGCCTGCTGATAGCTGTGTTTATTTTTGATGTGACAGGGAGTAGATTGTCTGCTGAATGTACAGAGAGCAACAGGATGGGAAGCGATCTGGGGAGAGGCTTGGGCCATCTGCTGTAGAGAAGAGAAGGGAACATCAACAGGATCCATATTTTGGGGTGATGACTATCAGGTAACCTTGGCACTTCGATGTCCCCCTAGAGAAATTAAAAAGATGAAAAAGAGTCATGCTGACAAGCTGCTGTGTAAGTGTATATGCAGCTATTTCTTTTTATCTACCTTTATCTTTTAATAATGAACAAACAAAAGCCTTTATTTCTGAGTTGCCACAGCCTTTGCCCTTGAAAATCTCTATGCTCTGCGGAATTATGTAAGGCTTTAGTCAAACATCTGCTTTTTATTTGTCTTTGTTTATTTAAGTCTCCACTTTATTATTTTATAAACAGTAGCACAGATAACGAAATTATGGATGGTTATTTTTGTTGGAGAAGAGTTTTAAACAGCGCTCAGCAAGAGTAAAACATTTTAGCTGTAAAGAAAAGTCTCAAGTTCTCCTCTTTTGAGAAAAGGCTGAATAATTTTAACTTAGTCAAAGAGCACAAAACATTGTTTTCTCTTATTTTTACTTATAAAGGGTAGCACCGGAAGGCTACTGAGAACATTGGAGGCCCTAATAATATAGATTTAACGCTTGTTGCACAAAGAGAACAGCTTCTTGTTGATGCCCAGGAGGGCAAGCCGACTCTCATGGGGCTGTGGTGATTTTTTTTATGTTGCTTAAAGACAGAAAGTGACATACTGAGTTTTCAGATGAAACTACCTGCACGGATATTTCAAGATATTTGGTGGTGCATTACTTTGCTTGCACTTACAGTATCCACAAGGAAGTTATTTTTTTTCCTAATACTTCCTTGTCATTGGCCATATCATACTCCTTTAAAGAATATGGAACAAATTATCTGATTGATGGATTTAGGAGAGGGATTAACATGGGTTGCTGAGCTTTTGTTCCCACATTTTCCCTAAGGACTTGTCTGCTCATGTATGATGTAAATTTTGACAGGTGAGGCCAGCAGGCGGAATGGACTGACATATGTATTCTCCTAAGGATTCAATAAGCACATGGGTCTCATTTGATATTTAAGATTTTTTAATTTTAAGAAAATTATTGTTTCACATGTAAATTATACCTTCAAATTTTAGTTTTTTTAGCAATAAAAATACTATTTTACTTTCATATATTGACCAGTTTGTTTTCTTGGTGACTATAAGACTATATGAGAAAAGTTTTATTTTCAGTTGAAGGTTGAGATCAATTAATATGCTTCACCAGAAAATATCCTGATGACAAAGCAGACAGTTGATGTGTTCACAGTGTTTAGAACCATCCCCACTCTAAGAAGTTGTAGTACTTTGCTCCTCCTACTGTTACTCTGTAGTATCTCATTTTAAAAAATGCTATCTTTTCATTTCTATGATCAGCCCCTAATTCAGTGGGTGGAATATAAGAGATGTTAACAAATATTTGAGGAGAGAAATAAATGAAATTCAAAAGATCTTTAAAGTCAATTCTATTTCCTGTAACATTAAAATAAACATACAACATGTGATAGTAGTACTAAGCCTTTGGAAGTTCTTTAACATTTGTCATGTTCTGCATGACAAAGCAGCTTACACATTAAGACTAAGCAGCTTGGGTGAGGGCTTTAGCTCATGATTTTGTGCTCCTTGGTGAATAAAACAACAACAACAACAACAACAAAAAACAAAACATAAAAGCAGTTTTACAAGAAGTAAATGTGAATCTGAATTCACAAATGAACAGTTTCACTACATGCATTGGTCTAGAAGTGGCAGGAATTAGAACTATTCTATCAGTCCCAAATGAAGAAAAATGATATAGGAATCATAGTTATAAGGGAAATAACAATAAAACTTTTCCTTAGCATTTTTGCAAGTAAGTCTTATTGTCAGATGTGACCCAGTATTTCATTCCTTTTGGGTTTATTTTTACTCACATATAGAGCTACAAGTGATCCTAGAAATTGTGGATAAAATGTAATTGCAAATAAAACTTGAAAACATGTAGTGATTTAAAAATCAAGCTGATTTGAATCATTATGTTCTTGAGGGTGAAGTCATTTCCAAATCTTGCAAAGATCTAGCAGGCTTTCTAGTAGAAGCTGCATACACATGTGCATACAGAATGTCTTAAATAATCAGATCTTGTGTTTTCACCAAGAAGTGTCTAGAGTGCTAGGTAGTCACATCCAAAGAGGTTAGCTTGAAAATTCTGTAGTAAGGATTCTGGGAAAGATTTTTCACCTCTTCACTTGAGAAGCCACTAGCTCATATAAATCACTTCTCATGCTAGTATCTGTGTGAAGTAAATTTTTGTTATCAGTTAATATTAAACTTTAAGGCAGCTGAACATGATGGCACACACCTGTGATCCCTGCACTTGGGAGACAGAGGCGGGAGGATCATCATTAGATCAAGGCCAGCCTGAGCTACAAAGAGAAACCCTGTCCCCAAAATGAAAAAGATGGCCAAAGATTTAGGTGAGTGGTTCTGGCATCTGCCTAGCAAGTGCAAGGTTCTGAGTAGATCCTTGATACCACATACAAGAGTGCTGGGCATGGGGGCTCATGCCTGTAATCCCTAGACTCAGAAAGCAGAGGGAGGAGGACTTCCTTGAGTTGAAGGCTTGCCTGGGTGACACAGTGAGCTCAGGGCCAGCCTGCACTACAAAGTGAGACCCTGTCTCAAAAACTAAAAAAAAAAAGGGGAAAAGAAAAATAAATAAATTAATTAATTAAAGGTAGATAGTTCTAATATATTCTAAAACAGCTTTTCTTAAAATTATTGTGGGACTTGATGGATCAACAATTTGGCATGACCAAATGTTATGGAAGTTATAAAATATTATTATATAATCTTAAATACAACAAGGTATTACATTATTCAATGTGGCTGCTCACAGTTCCTGTATCTAGGATTTGCTTCTGATAGCTGAATGTAATGTGAAAATGAGACTAAATGTAGAATAACCACATTTTAAAAATACATATATATTTAATCTGCTGTTACAACAGAGGCTTTTTATTAATTATCAGCATTTTTTTATTGGGCTGCCTTAAGCTTATCATAAGAAGATGATTCACATTCCATGTGTATTTTACAAGCTTTTTGTGTAACACATACAATCATTTTTATATTACAATAAAACACAAGTAATTCAAGTTTGCTGATAAATTCATTAAAATGAATTGATTCATCTTGGGACACAAAAATGAATATGATCCAGTGGCCTTATAGAACAGCAGAGAAAAGAACTATTGGCTTCAATAATTATCTTAGCGGTTTTTTACTAAAATGCTACAAAACAAGTTAAAATTCATGTTTTTAGATTAGAGTGTAAGACTACAATTTCAAAATCAATTTATATGTTTAATAATTAAGTCAAGTACCTCATAGGATGCAAAATTATATCATGAAACAGAAGAGAAATGTGGCACATGCATTAGGAGGTCATGCAAAGGACGCATATATTCTTGTTGTACTATCGGTTAATCTGTGTTTCTGTTTTCTGTGGTATTTAGGCCACATTTCCTGAAACCAGTCTTTTAGAGGTGTTAGAGGCATATTGATAAAACACTTTTTATGTAAAGGTACCTGGGATTGCATTCAAGACTTCATATGTGCTAGTAAACATTTTACCACCAGATCACATCCCTAAGCAAGTGAATTGCTATTTTTGTAGACCTATGTGGGTGGCTGAACTTGGAAAGCATTTGTAAGCTCTCGGGTAATGAGTGATCCATTTATTTGGAACAAATAGACATTTCCATAAAGATTTTTGTTTCCCATGACAATTTAAATTTTCTTTTATGTTTCTATTTGAACATTAATTTTGAAATGGTGGTATAGTTTAAGATCTTTTCAAAAGTATATCAAAGTTGTAAAAATTTTTAACTATTGTCTTCTAAAGTGATAATAATATAAGATAGGAAAAACCTGGTATGAGTATATCTTTAATGCCATAGTTTAAGAAGAAATCGCATTTTTTTATTTATACAAATATTCATGGAGCTCATGTTTAGTCAAAGAAAATAAGGTTTTATCAATATATACTCCTACCACAAAGCACAATATATTGTCTACTTTTGGCATATTGTCAAAGGTTAAATAACAGTCCTCTCTTTGAAAGACTTTTTCCAGGAATCTAATTTTATCAATTCCAGAAGTTTGTGAAAATTGAGAATATAATTTGGTGTGGTCAAATATCTGAGAGGTATTTACTACCCTTTATATTTCTTATCATTATAAAGCTATTAAATATTAAATGGTTTATTTTAAAATATAATTGAAAAATTTATATGTAACAAATACAAATTTATATTTTTCTTTTCATATATATATTAGTTTGCAAGACTCTTGGCCTTCAGCATTTGCTATGGAAGCCTGAAAATTAATTTTCAAAAGGTCAGATTTTCCATGTATATTTTTAGTTTTTTCAGAAATAGAATGTTTTTAATTTCTCAAGCAGATAGAAGATCCAACTTATTTAAATATATAAGATGAATTATAAATATTTTTTTCTTCATCAATTTGGTTTAAGTTAAAAATTTATGACTACAAAGAATATGAGAACTTTCTTATATATACTCTCATAATTGTTTAATAATAAAGTCCGTATACTTAAGAGCAGGTTTATAGATAATAGATTGCAATTTTACCAAAGTTATAAATGATTTCCAATCATCATAAATGACTTTGACATAATTTAAACCACTCATCATTGAAACATACATTTCACAGAAACTTTGGGCACTTTGTCAGAATAAACAATCATCACCTTAATTAAGATCTCATGTATCTCTTGATCTTTAGTTATTTAATAAGATTCCAACAATCAAGCGAGGCCTCTTATTTTATAGGTTTCTTCTGATGGCATGTCCCTGACTTCTTAGAGCATCTGTGCTTTAGAAAACATGAAATTGTAAACTCTTTGAGAATTAAATCTTCTCCAACTTAAGAATGTTTCTCAATGATCTGGGAGCTATCCCTGTGAAACATCATCATCAAGGAAGATAACTCCTCTCTATCTTCCAATCTCTGTGGCAGAGTAAGAGCCTAAGTTCTTCAATAACATGCAATTAGCAAACCCAGACGTCCTAATCACATTGACCAACCTCCCTTTTAACATCTTACGAGAACTTTTCCATTAGCTCATCCCAGTATTAAAAATTATTTCAGACTTTTGTTTCAGCAGAGCTGAATACAGTCTCTCTGTCCTGTTGCTATAGTCTTGAATGAAATCGTTCATGTCTATTTAACTGATGCAGTACAATTTTTCTTCTATTCTTATACCTAGGGTGTGGGCCCTGGAATGATTGCAGGTTTTGAAATATGCTAATATGCTAAGAATAATTAACTTGTAATAATTTCATTTCCTAAGATGACACCAAAGATGGAAGAAAATGGTCGTCAAATCTCTTTTGAATGTTATCAGATAATCCAAGCGTTGCAACAACAGGACCGCTTTAGTTTTCAATAAGGTGTGAACTCAAGATGTAAAAATATAAAGACCTACACTTCGAGAAGTGTTACACCAGTGGTGTCCCACTAAGCAGAAAGCTTCTGTCTAAAGCTAGAATGAAACTTATCCTCACATTTTGGTGAGTAGTGGTCAGGAAGATGGGTTTTAGGCATAAAGTTTTATTTTAGTCTCGTGTCCTTGCAGGAGTTCAATTGTGACAATATTGAGATTTATAAGATGAAAGATGTAGCACAATTTCACTCAAACTAGTTTTATTTGCATTTTCTCTGGCATGAAATGAATGGAATAAAAAAGAAAATAACCTGAAGAAGATAAAAAAGTTTCCATATATCATTGTATATCTTGTACCGTTTTTCAACTTTTATGATAAAAATTTAACTTACTGATATAAGCATAAAACCTATTGCACAGATTTTACTATTGTAAATGTAATAATAATTGATAAGGAAGCATTTACTTAAAATGCAATACATTAAAAATGGGTAAAATGGATGTACCTTGAGGACATCCTTATAATTGAAATAAATAGGTCACAGATGTGTAAATATGGTATCTTTTCTCTGGTATGAGAAAACAAAGCTATAAATGAGTTCTAGAATGTATGTTATATATTGTGAAATAGAAAACACTCAAAGTGTAATGGAGTGAAGGGGGGAAAATAATGAGATAATAACAAAAAGGATGGAAACAAAGTTTATGTATATGGGGGGTGGGGAGGGAGGGCGGGCAGGGTTATGGGAAAAAATGAGAATTAAGTTGTGTCATATACTGGTACAAATTCTCATTCTTGAATGCAATCATGATATATATATATGTAATGTACCAATAAAGATTTCAATTTAAAAAAAATGGGGTACTAAATATTTATGATGAAATAGAGTATATATGCTGACGAGTCCTTATTTAAAAGTGTGTGTGTGTGTGTGTGTGTGTGCATGCACATGCATGTGTGTGTGTGTGTGTGTGTGTATGTGTGTGATCTGCTCTGGTTAGTAAAGATCTTCTGGAAATATACAAATATTAAAAAATACCAGAAGTCTGGCTTCCAGAAAAATGGTTCACAGAGTCAAAAAAGGGCTGTGGGAATTTTGCATTTTTAAGGTACATTTCACTGCACTGATCTTTTAAATAAAATCTGTAAATGCCACTTATTAAATATAATTTCTTGTAAGAAAAATAAATAATCTGGTCTATAAACTCTTAGATGTTGAACTGGTTAACTCAGGATTCCAGTCTTCAGTGACATCATGGGGTAGGATAGATTTCCCCTACAATTTTGATCAACAAATAGTATCCTTTTCACTTGTTAGAAGCTCAGTAAAGACAAAAATCCTTCAGTTTGTTTGTTGAATACCTTCCTCACAGGTGTAACATCTTCCATATTTTAAAAAGATCCCA
>PVIR01028543.1:0-21902 GCA_004026965.1 Petromus typicus | reverse complement strand
AATAAATATTGAGGGCCAGGAGAGATGGTGCACCTCTGTAATCCCAGTAATCAGGAGGCAGGGGCAAAAAGGTGGCTGTATGTTCGAGGTTAGCTTGGGCTATGTAGGGAGGTCAAGGCCACTGTAAACTACAAAGTGAGATTCTGTCTCAACAAACAAAAAGAGTAAGCTGAAAATCTGTAATGAGAATTTTTTCAAGAAGGTTTTCCCATTGGTTGCATCTGTCTTTTCCCCTCCAAAATGAGTTAAACAATTTTAAGATTTGTTTCAGTTCTCTCTCCTCTCTCCCACTCTCCTTTCCCTTCCTTTCTTTTTTCTTGTTACCCGTGAAATCCAAAGTGGCTCACAAAGACCCACCAGTTTCCTGCTGCTTACACACTGTGAAGTCTTGAGCAACTTACGCCATTTGCCTTAGTTTCTGCTTCTGTAAAACAGACTGTGAACACTGAAATGAGTTTTGTTTTGTAGTGAGGGTTTTTTTTTTTTTTTTTGATACCAGAGATTGAACTGGGGACCTTGTGCTTGCGAGGCAGGAGCCAGAATCAATGACCTACATCCCTGGCCCAATACTGAATCAGTTAATAAAATTAACTGTCATTTTCCAAATGTTGATCACAAGTTTAGTAGAGGGAAAGGCATTAGGTGGAAGAAACGGTGGCATCTTTCAAGCGCCAGTACCCTATGTCAAACAGCATCTGTTAGGCATTAATAGGCCAGAGGTCTTTATTCCTAGATCACTCCAATCCCGGCCCTCAGCTTGGTTTTTGATCCAACAAGAATTCTGAGGACACGGTGGAACAATATATATTTTCACTTATCTTTTCAGTAAATCTGACTGAGTAGTTATTACCTGCACACTAGGTATAAGGGAGCAAACTTCTGTTGGTTACTTGCTCTGCCCTGTGACTTCAGGCCGGATACCTAAATTCTTTGGAATTCGGTGATTGACTAGCTGGTCTCCGTATTTTCCTCTGGCTCAAGTATTCTCACAAAATAAGTATCCTGTCTCTACATTCACTGACCATTACAACTCTCCACCTCCAACCTTCCAAAAGAACTATTCGGTTCTGCTCCAACAGTTAATTCTACAGACCTGATCGAATGAACTGAGAATTTCTACGTCTGTTGCATTTTCCCACAAAAAGTCCAACCACAGAGTTGAGAGGGAGCAATGTATCAAGAGATACGATTAGACTTATGAGTTTTACAGGAGGAAAACTGATTAAGAATTCCAAAACGCCAGTCCAAAGGAAAATACTCTGTAACAGAATAAATCATGAAAAGAGGAATTGACTTTTGATTTGTCAGCAAAAGGGAAATTAAGAAAGGCAAAGGGAGCGAAGGGGCTCGGTGGGGGATGGGCGGGCTAACCAAGATAAAAGCATAATAAAGTTTTGCGCCCCTCGCCTGAAGCCCGGCGCTGGATACAGACATTCAGATGTCTGCCCTACAAACTTCAGGGGATGTCGGCAACAGGTACACCTCAGGAGCCTCCAAGGACCCCCTAAAATACACGTTACAAGTTGAGAGACAAAGTTGTACGCGGCCAAGTTTCATAAAGATTGGTACGGTCTGTTCTGCCCCAACCCAGTCCGCTCCTCCCGGGGTCCGAGGCTGAGGCTTTTAGGCTGAGAACCAGCCCAGCCCAGGTCTCCGCGCAGGACGCCGGAGAGGGCGCGGGGCTTAAAGGACGCGAGGAGTACGGGCGGCCCGGGGCTCACCGCAGTCCCTATACCGGATCGGTTCGGCCTGGCTGGCGGCGAGGCACACCAGAAGCAGGAAGGCGGAGACCAGGAGATTCATGACGGACGGCAAAGATCCAAGCTCGAGGAAGGAAAAGAGGCTGCCGCAGTCACAAGACAAAGTTATAGGGGCTGGCAGGGGAGGATCCCACTCTGGAAACCGGTCCCAGCAAACACCGCCGAGGCCCGCCTGCGCCCCGCCCCTTGGAACCCGGCCAGAACCCGCCCGCCCGCCATCCTCGACCATCTGCGGATCAGTGGCAGAGCCGGCGAAGATCACCCTGCCTCTTGGGAACATTTCTATCCAATCAAACCCTGCTTCTCCCTAGACTAACCAATAGGCATGCTCGCGGGAGGGGTCTCCCTGAGGTTCCGCCCACAGGCCTTCCTCCGGATCCTACCGCGTCGGGACGGAGGAGGGAATGTGGGCGATACGCGGGGCGGAGCTTGCAGAGGAAGATGGCGGCTGCCAGGGTGCCTTCCCTAACGGCCGCGGTGATAAGAGCGGTCATTCCCTGGCGGAGGAGCAGGTATCGAGGCTGCAAGGGCGCTTGGAAAGAATGTTAGTTACTGTCTTTCAGGACAAATGGGAAACTAAGGCCAGGAGAAGGGAAGGATTTAAGCATGAGACAATTCAAGTGGAGTCTAAAGTTTGGTGGGAAGTCGTCCAGGTGACGGTTTCCAGGTGCCCCTTCTGCTCTCGGACACATCTTTTTTCCTTGTGCGACAGGATCTTCGAGGCCTCTGCGGAACTTGAAGCGCGTCGAGCAGCGTCGTCCGCCGGCCCTGAGGCTGGTGAAGGACAGATCCGCCTTACGGACAGCTGCGTTCAGGTGGGGGACGAAGCGGGACGGTGCTGCCCAGGTGGGCGCGGAGAGCGCAGAGTCCTCCCTCACCCGCGCCTCCACGAATTGGAATTCTTGATTCCCTTTCTGCATTTCAGAGGCTTCTGGAAATCACCGAAGGTTCAGAATTCCTCAGGCTGCAGGTGGAGGGAGGTGGATGCTCCGGATTCCAATACAAATTTTCACTGGATACTGTTATCAACCCGGACGACAGGCAAGGAGGAAGGGTGGGTGTGCAGGAAGTACGCGGGATGAAAGTGTCCCCAGTTCAGGGTGCAGTGCTAGGACAAAGCGAAAGACTTGCTAAAGATGGTCAGTAGCGTTCATCTCACACTGAGGAGTGAACGTTTGCCAACCTGATTTAGTATAACTAAGTTGTAGTTTTAACATTGGCTGCCAGGAAGAGAAGGCGGCCCCGCTGGCCTCAGAGGGTTTTGGTGTTTATGACATTCATGACTGCCTTTCTCCTGTTTTTTCAGGGTATTTGAACAGGGTGGGGCAAGAGTGGTGGTTGACTCTGATAGCCTGGCCTTCGTGAAAGGCGCGCAGGTGGACTTCAGCCGAGAACTGATCCGGAGCTCGTTTCAAGTGTTGAACAATCCTCAGGCACAGCAGGGCTGTTCCTGTGGATCATCCTTCTCCATCAAGCTTTGACAGGGTGACAGGTGATCCCGAAATTGCCACCAGCTGTACTCATTTGAGAACCTGGGATTAGTAGAATTCTAGAGGTTTCTTCCAAATCATATCCTCCTCTTAATTTTATTTTCCTTAATCCAGGAGTGTGTGTTTTGCCACTATTATTTCTAGAATGTGAAGCTTTTACACTTGACCAAAGTAGCCTCCCTCACCCTATGTGACGCTAAGGCCAACCTTCCAAATGCTTCCAGATTTAATCACTGCTTGAAATCCAAGATTATCTATAGAACAGCTCCAAAATTTGGAGTGACTATCTTGGCCTTCAGAACTGTGTGTACATAGTTGTATAGCTATGTATAAAAACTTCATTTTAAGGAAAGTCCTTATTTACTTTCGCTTTGAATCAGGGGTACAGATTAAGTAGCATGTACACCACTTACCAGGCCGGAACAGATGAGAAAGACAAATGAAATGTTGTCTTTTTCATTTCACACATCTCGAATGTACAACTGACTCTTTTTTTATTTTCTAATGTAGCCCCCCATTTGCCATTTCCCATGTGACAGGGCAGATATAATTTATACTTGTCGATCTTCTAGGTTTCATAAAACCAAGGCCTATCCACCAGAAGACTTGGATCAAACCCTTGATGATACCTGACTTACTTGAAAAATAGCCTCTCTGTGACCCTTTAGTAATTTTATCTTTTCAGGATATGTTGCTTTACCTACCATATGGTAGAAAAACGTCTTTGGTCTCATCCCGAACAGGATGTAGTCTCTGTTAATATGGATAACTGATAATGGCCTTTTGGGTTACCAGATGAAATGCAGGATGCCCAGTTATATTTGAATTTCAGATAAGCAGTAATGTTTTTAGTTTAGGTGATTTATTTAATCTAATATAAGTATGTCTCATTCCAACAAATAATGCTAACATTGGAGAGAACACAACTGAGCTGATTCTGTAAGAGATATTTGGGTATTTTTTTTTTTTTAGTTTTTTTGAGATAGGGTCTCGCTTTGTAGTTCAGGCTGGTTCTGAACTCAGCCTCAAACTCAGCAATCCTCCTGCCTCTGCCTTCCGAATGTTGGGATTACAGGGTTGAGCCACCATGCCCAGCATTTGTAAGAGTTGTTTGTTAAGTCCATCTTTTCCTTGGGAGTCTTAAAGTTTGTGATAGCACAAACTTGCTGAACTGGGTAGGAATTAAGGTTATTTAGTGAGAAAAATTGCCATTAAAAAATACAAATATGAGAAAACCTAGAATTTCCAACGCGAGAAAGCCTAGAACTGCACACCTGTAATCCAGCACTGGGTGCGTGAAGAAAGGAGGAGCACTAGGAGTTCGAGGACACCTTCGACTATGCAGCGAGACCCTGCCTCAGAAAGAAGAGAATCAACAATTTGGAGGAAACGAACCCATCATGTGGTTGGAAGAGAGAAGGGAATTCTTGGAAGCCTGAGCAGATTTCTGAGCTTCCCTTGAAAGTGCCAGGAAACAGCGTGTCATGGAAATGTCTGCATACTCGCACTACTGCGATGGGAAGCTGCTGCCAGGACACGGCCTAGTGCGATTTCCAATTCGGACTACTTTAGTCCTTTCGTCATTCTTCAAGAGAGGTCTTACTACACTTTAGGACCTATTTTTCCGGACTAATTTTATAGGTTATTTATTGATTTGATGGTTTTAAAACTCCAGGATATCCCTTTAAATCGTGGTGGTCAGCTGGGCAGAAACAAGGTCCCTCGGAATGTAGAGGCACCTGCGGTGAGTGGGAGAATTGGACTTCTGTCCAACAGGTAGATTAGGATAGGTAGATTCACACTGAGAGGGTTTGAAACCGACGTGGCAACAAGAGGCCTTTGTGGGAGGGGTCATTTAAACACCCAGGACGGGGCTCTGACACAGCAAGGGGACCCTGGGCCGCTTGTGTGCGTAGTCAACATTGTAAACAGATTCAGGATCTTCTGCAGGCCCTTTCTGGATGTTGTCTTCCCAGCAGGCCTTAAATGCCAGCAGATGTTTTCACAACTTTTGTTCACTGTCCAAATTCATAGAGGAAAACTTTATACTCTTCTCGTATCCATTGGAAGGTCTTTAGTTTTCCCATTACTTTCCAGGAGAGATTGCCAAGGCTTTATGTGTTGCAGAATTAGCTTACCTTTGCAGACAGGTACTTGGACATCGTTCCCCCTCCCCCTGCTTTTGTCATTGCTGGGGCTGCTACCCAGGGCCAGGGCCTCATGCATGTTAGGCAGTATATTCTGTCTCCTCTGTTCCTCTTCTTTCCTTTCCCTCTTTTCCTTCCTGCCTGTCTCTTCAATTAAACCCAGGGAATTATGGGAACTTTTCAAGGGATTAGGAACAAGTCTGTTCAGAGATTAAACTGGGCATTGTGGCACCTCCCTGTAATCCCAGCACTTAGGAGGCTGAGGTAGGGGGATTGCTGTGAGATCAAGGCCAGCCTGAAATGTGGTAGTGAGACCTTGTCTTAGAGGACCCAAAGCAAACCAAACAAAAACAAAGTCTCAGAGTAGAGTGCTGACATTTGGTGGAGCAATCAGGACAAGGAATGGCTGGCCTTCCCTTGGACACTGTTCCCAAGGTAATGCTAAGAGCTGGCCTTCAGCAGGATGCCCTGCAGGCCCAACACTGCAGGACACTGTCCGTGGCAACATGGTTTTGCATATTTGTGTGAAAGGCAAGAAACATTTTTATTTTTCCTTTCTTTTTTCCCGTGTTTATTTTTTTCCTAGTACCAAGGATTGAACTAAGGACCTTGTGCTTGCAAGGCAGGAACAGTGCCACAGAACTAAGTCCTTGGCCTCATCTTTATTTTTCTTAATAGCTAAACTTGATACTGATAATTACTCTCTTAAAATACATTTGTCCTTTCCCCATAAAAATGCTCCTGGACTACTTAATGAAAGTGTGCTTTATTTTTGTTTGTTTGTTTTTGCTTTGTGAGACAAGATTTCCTTATGTAGTTCAGGCTGGTTTTGAGCTCACTTTGTAGCTCAGGATGGCCTTGAACTTACAGTGTTCCTCTTGTCTCAGCCTCCCAAGTGCTGGGATTACAGGTGTGTGGCATCGTGGCCAATGAAAGTTTGCTGTATAAAATTTTGAAATATTTATTACTTAGCTTTAATTGTAAAATATAATCCAATAAATATACAGAATGAGGAGCATTTAAGCAGTCTGTAGCCAACAGCTGTATTTAAAAATATTTTATTTTTTGAATAAGTAATACATGTACAAGTTTAAAAAGACACAAAAGGGCTTAACAGTGAAAAGTTCCCCAATATTGTTCCTATCCATCCTATCACCCTCCCCACAAACCACAATTGTTTCAAAGCATTTATCCCAGAGATATTATATCAAATAACATATGTCCAAGAATATTCATTACAGTATTATAAGCAAAAGATAAGAAACTGGAAATGTCTGTCAGCGAGGAACTGACTGGTTAGTTTATCCATTCAGTGGATGGCTGATAGCCATGAAGTAGAACGAGACAGTTCTTTATGTGTAAGTATAAAGTGAAAAAAGCGAAGTATGGAACAGCATACGTAACACACCATTTGGGCTTTTAATAAAGGAAATGCGTGTATCTGCATGCCGTGTGTCTAGAAGGAGCAGGAAGGGTTAGTGGGTTGGGGGTGGGGCAGTGGGAACGGCAGGTGTATTATGTATGGATGGTGGGTACAGGCCAGAGTGGCAAGGATGAGGTTAACAGCTACCCACTTTTCTTTAGACAAATAGCAGCATATGTAATACACTGGTGTATAATGGCCCTTTTCTCTTGGTCTGTTTGGATATCTTTTCTAAGAAGGCATTAGAGCTTACTTTTTTGTTTCCATAGCAACCCAGCTTTTGCTATTACAAGTAATACTATAATAAATAACCTTTTACACATGTCATTTCACATTGGGAGAAATTAACATTCTGAAAATTAAATTCCTAGAAGTTACTACTGCTATAATTTTGAAAGACATGCTCACACTGTCCTCTTGAAAGCCCGCACCACTCTGTACTCCCATCAGCTTGTGTGAGAGTGTTTCCCTACATGCTTGCTAGGTCCCATCTAGGAGTCTTAATAAAGTTTTGATCTTTGCTAATCTCTTAAGAAAGTATATCACTGCATTCTCAGTTGCATTTCTTTTCTTATGAATGGAAGGATATTTTCACATTTAAGAACCATTTATTTTAGCCCTCTAAAAACACCTCAACTACTATCTTCACTTAGAGAAAATTATTTAAATTTTCTGTGCTTCAATTTCCTCACCAGTAAATTGGGAAATAAGAAGAAGTATTGCTGGATGGTTAAATGAAACAATGCACAACACTCAGCACAGTGCCTGGCATGTGACAAGCCTTCAATAAATTATTACATGATGGCCAACAATCAGAACAGCAGGTAGGACAGGGCAGATTAAATTAAGAAAGTAGCATTCGTCTCCATCTCCAGGCACGTGCAGCCCCTAGTCGTCAGAGAAATAGTCAGAATTTTCCTTGTCTTCAAATAGTAAAGAACTTTCTCATTGGAACCAATAGCATGCTATTGGCAGAGCTAGCCTCATCTCCGATTTTTAGACTCGGCCAATGTGGTAAAGAAAGTTGGCCTACGAGGGAATAAAAACAGGAGCAGAAGAGCCAGGGTGTATATTTCTGTACCGTGGATCTGGACTCCCAGCTCGCCTGGGCTGGCAAGAGTCTGCTTGTAAGCCCAGAAGAATCCCAGACATCTGTTTTCTGAAGAAGAGGGTGGAGGCTCCAAGTGGAGGAGAGGAACAGCATTGGAAATGTGGCTTCCTCTGAACAGGAGCACACTAGAAAGGAGACCTTTTTATTGATAGCAGATCACACTGGTTTTCGCCAAAAAGAGCCCAGAGATTTGTTTCCTGTAAGAAGTGTATGTATTTAATAAAGGTCTTTGGAGACAGTACTCTTGTGGACTCCCCTGCGGCTAGTGCACAGGGACTATCGCTGGGTGAATTTTCAGGATTTATTTACCCAAAGCTACCGAATATTCCTGTAGACCGGTATAAAGCCTTGCTCCCCCTTCCATGTCAGCTCCCCATATTTTCATATTGCCTTCTTGCTGCTTCCTCTGGCTCTTCGCTCGTCTTCCTTTGTGTGTCTTGCACTCAGCAAACTAATAGCAGTTTTGTTTCCGTTCTTCCTTGAGGCCACCGCGCTGATAAGAGGACGGAGATGTAGCAAAACCAGGGCCCCAGGCCAGACTGGCTGGGTGATGGAGAGAGTTCTGATGAGAGGGCGCACTGGAGTCCTCCCGCGAACCCCCTAACCCTCAGATTCTCAAAAACCATCCCAGGGCAGCTGTGGCTTCTGTCCCAGTTTCTGCCCCGTATCATCCGAGATGATATGCGAACCCTGGCCGGCAGGGGGTGCTGCAGTGTGAAGGTCCCGGGCCTTTCTTGTCTGTGCAGCCTGCCCCGGGAGGCGGGCAGTCTGAGAGCGTCCCACTGCAAGGCCAGGAAGGCGGTGGCCCATGGATGAAGCGTTAAAGCATTTGGTGGCGTTTGAGCCAAGCGAGGGCATGGGTGACAGGCTCCCAGCGAGAGCCTACGCTGGGAGAGACGAAAGCAGGCGAGTCGAATGGAGCCGGGCTGCCGGACCGGCCAGATGTCACAGGGTCTTCCCAGCTAAGAAAACATCCTCCAGGCCTCCGCCTGTGGCTCGAGGCCATTTCCAGGTAGATGCCCACACTGGCCCGTCGCGGCTACTCGGCTGCACAGTGCGGGGGGTCTGCCTTGGCCACGTAACCCGCGGAGCAGTGGCAGCGGTAGGAACCCTCTGTGTTCTCGCAGTGACCGTGGGCACAGAGCGCAGCAGGGCCGTTCAGTTCATCGCACTCATTCACGTCTAAGGGAGGGAGAGGAGCAAGCATGGGGACCTCGCCCCGCCCTGTGGGGGACTGCTGGGTGTGAAGTGACCCCGCAGCGAGCCCGGGCCCGCCCCCTCCTCCTGCCTCTTAGGCAGCCCGGGAACAGCCTCCCACCTTGCTCATGCGCCCCGCCCCAAGTGCGCTCGTCCCGCCTGGTCTCCCTTCGCGTCCGGACCCTGCACTTACCCACGCAGGCCATGTGCGCCGCGTCCAGCTGGAAGCCCTCGAAGCAGTCGCAGGTGTAGCCCTCCCGCACACGCACACAGCGGCCGTTCTCGCAGCCGTTCAGGACGCCGCACTCCTCTGCCTGAAGCCCTTCAAAAGCGGCTGAGTGCTCTGGCGGGGGAGTCAGAAGAAGAGCCCAGGCCAGAGCTCAGACTTCGGCGACCCTCACCCTCCATAACAGTGCGGCGTGGGTGGGGGTGGGCTGGGAGGGTAACGGCTTCTCACGGAAGGATGCTAAAACAAAGGCCTCTCTGCCCATATTAAACGAGGGCTCTGGGAGGGGCGAGACCTTGGGGTGGCAGCTCCTGCTCAGTTGCAAGTTTCTGTGTGGATGATGGGGTTGATATGGGGGAGATGCTTTATTAAAATCTTTGCATTGTCTTTGGGGTCCAGGGTTGGAGCAGAGGAACCTCAACACAAAGCAAACCTGATCTGCCTGACCCTCTTCTTTCCCTGAGCACCCCGCAGCCCCTACAGACGACCCAGTCTCCTGTGTGGAGTGGGGCTAATCTGTCTGACACTGTGGCTGCCCCTCTGGTGGGTACTGTGCCCACCACACAAGTGCCAGGCTGGACTTCTGCTTGAGAATCCAAAGCCTGAGTGCTGGGGCCCTGCCATTCACCGAATGTGGCGTCCACACAGCGGGCCTTTAAGGTGATTAGAAATCCTTAATTCACATTTCAGGTCACAAGTTCAGTTGCCAGGTTTTCCTGGACCAGGCTCCTCTGCCACCTGTCGGTGGTATGGGGAAGGCAGATGGCAGCATGCCACTTCCTGTCGCGTCCGACTCCCACAGGGAGACTTTCCCTGTCCCTGTGCTAGTTCATCACAGGGCTCAGCAGGGCCTGACCCAGGCATCTGGACCTGTCCCATGTGGCCAGGAGGCAAGGACATCTGGCTCGGTGCATCTTCCCTTCCCAGTCCTCCCCTTGGCAGTATGACCCGCAGCGGGGGAGATGAAAAGGAAATGGCTCGTGCCCACCCCTTCCTCATCCCCTGCAACACACCTGGGTGGCTGGCCACATAGCGAGGCTGGAGTTCGGAGGGCTGTAGGGGCGGCTCAAGGACCAGCGTGGGGTCCCCTGGGTGTCTGGCCGTGTTGAAGGGGGGCTCAGGGATGGTGTCCTCGGGACCCAAGTAGTTGTAGAAGGGGGCTCCATCTGGGCCATAAAGACCATAGTGCAGGTCATCGGGGCCAGGGCTGTACTCATATCCTGGCCGGAAGTGGACCCCGGCCTCCCGCTCTGCTTCAATCCGGGCCACGTTACACAGCTGAGCATAGACTTCTGTCAAAGGGGAGGGATACGGGGTGCTGGGCTCAGGCTCGTGCCACTAAAGCCTGATAAGCTAGTTCACTTGGCAAACTCCCCCTGAGAGAAGGAACAAGGGGACCGGTACTCGGGGAATTCTGGCGGCACTCCCATCCCACTGTCCCCAGCCAGTGGGGACAGAAGACAAGGCCACAGTTCTGCCCTCCTCCTTTTCAAGTTTAAAGTGTCCCCCTCCCCAGCTGGTCCCCACTTGGCCCCTCACCGGAGCTCCTGGGGGGACACAGGGCACACTGCTGGCTCCAGGCTTCACCGTCCTGACAGCAGCATTCCGTGTAGGTGGTCTGGCGCCCGCGCAGGGGCTGACTGCACACGTCGTTGGTGACTTGTTTCCAGCAGATGTCCATGTGGATGTCATGGTCAGGCAGCTCCTCTGATGGCACAGGACCCAGAGGCACGTGAACCTTAGCCTGGGCCCACAGCCCCTGCGGCCTGCACCCAAGGCCACTCACCCACGCCGCCGGTGCTGTTCACGCAGCGCTGCCCGCTGAAGTCCAGGGTGAGTGGGGGGCTGCAGAAGCAGTGGAAGGAGCCCTCTGCGTTGACACACTCGCCGTTCTCACAGGCCATGTCCTGGCACTCGTTGTGATCTGTGGTGGCAGGGCGGGGGAGTGGAGGAGTGGCATAGGGCCAGTGCGGCCTGTTCACAGACTGTGCTCACGGGAGGGGCTTCCCTGTCTGAATCACAGAAGCGATGCCCCTCACACCCACCTAGCCTGTGAGGCCCCGCCCAGGGACAAGCTCTGAGAACCCAGAGCTCACCTCACCTCAGACCTGCCTGCTGCTCGGGCATCTTCCCCAGGGAGGGGGCCTCCCAGCAAGAGGGACTGGCTACCGGGACTGGGAGTTGGCAGGGCCAGGTCAGTCCTCACCCTCGCACTTCCTGCGGGAGGCGGAGTAGTGGTAGCCAGGATTGCATAGGCAGATGTAGCCCGGCACCGTGTTGAGGCACCTGCCGTTTTGGCAGAGAGCAGGCCCGAACAGCACACACTCATCAGCATCTGGAGAGGGCGGAGGAGGTAAGAGGAAATGGAAAGGGGGTCGGAGGGAGTTCCTCCAAGCAGGGGCTGTAAAGCTAGACTGAGTTTGAAACCCTGCCTTGTCACTTAGCAGTGGAGTGACTTCAGGCAAGTTGCTTATGTTCTCTTTGTCTCAGTTTTCTACCTAAAAATGTGGCTGACTACTTGACCTCGTCTAGTTATCACAAAGATTAAAGGCTCTAATACATGTAAAGGTACTTAATAAGTGTTTGGTATGTAGCTATGCTCAAGCTACTTCTGGGGCTGGGGATGTAGCTCAATGGTAGAGCGCCTGCCTCGCAGGCCTGAGGCAATGAGTCCATCCCCTGCACCACATACATATGCTATTTCTGTCACTTCCTTCTCAAGACTAGCCTGAGGACTAAGGCACTGAGGGGTTCCCAGAGCTTCCAGCTTGGTCAGTGGAGCAGGGGGAGAGAGTTCTTTGTCCCCGTGCCCACTGAGACAAGGTGAGGGTTAGTCAAGGTATAGTAAGTAGTTTTGTTCCTGGATGGGACAGCCCTGAGCAGGCAAACTGAGATGACGCCACACAGACACTAGGTGGCGCTAGAATCAGACCTTCCAGCCCAAACGCCCAGAGTTTGCCAAAAAAGATGGAAGCTACCTGAAGGCCAGGGGTTGAAGGTGGCTTCCCTAGGGGCCTCCTGCTTGTGGTGTCTGGGGACAGTGTGGAGGGAGGTTACCTGTGTACATGGTCTGTGCAAATGTCCAGTCTCCTTCCACAGGGACATAGCCTTTCCCGCTGGGGCAGAGCTCGCTGAATTCAACTGTGAAGGAAGGTGTCTAAGTTTGGAGGAAGGGGCGCCCTCTTTCCCCTTCCTTCTTTTAAGTGGCACCTTGGAGAGGCGACTGTCCTACCAGAGTCCTCAGATGGGCAGAGGTCACAGGTGTCACCCCATCTGGCTCCCTGGGTGCAGCAGCACTCGGCCTGCGTGGAGTTGTGGCCGAGGATGCTGGAGCAGGGCAGATGGCCGTCCTGTCCAGAGTAGCAGTCCATGCGGATGGGGCCTGAGCTGTGGTCCCCTGTGGGGGCTCCAGGGATGCTCTGAGCTGTGTGAGAGGTAGATGCTCCTCATCACTTTCTGTTCATGACTGTCTGAGGCTCTTGAATGTATTTTAAATATGACATTTACACAGCGTTACAATTTACAGAATGCTGTTACCTCTATTATCCCACTGGGTCCTCAACAACCCTACAGTGGGTATGTCTATCTTTTCCCTGAAGCAGATGAAGAAACAGCTTAGTGGCATCAGGCCTCTTGCCAAAGCCAGGCAGCTCTTAACGGCGAGGCCCCTACTCTGTCCCACCCTGCCTTCCTCCCTTGTGAGCCGCCTCCAATTCCCGCCACATATACAGGGAGCCCTCATTCCACCTCCCAGGCACCCAGCCCCCACTGTTCCTTGTCCCCTTGCGTCCGCCCAGGCCACTGAGGCCAGCTGAGTCCGGGTCCAGCCCAGCTCTGGGGTGGAGTGGGTTTTGGGGTCCAGCTCAGCTCCGGGTCACGTCTCCATTCAGAAGACTCATTTAGAGCTTGGATGAGGCTCTGGGCCGCTGTAACTCAGCATCACAGCGTCCCAGCTGCCTCCAGGTGGTCACAGCCGACCGCACGTTCCCTGCCTGGAGCAGACCTCCCTTGTCTCGGCGCGTGCCGGACCCAGACCCCTGCCTCTCCACGCTCCACTCCTACCCCGCTGTCAACACTGGCCAGAGCCTGCCCAGTCCCCCTCTCGGTGACAGAGGAGTAACGCCCAGGGTACCGACAGGAGCCGAGTGCTCCGGTGAGGGTGCCGGGTCTCACCTCCAGCCACCCGCGGACGGCAGAGCCCTCTGTGCGCATCGTACTCCTCCATGTCGCTGGCGCAGAGGCACAGGAAGGAGCCCTCGACATTCTCGCAGAGCGCAGCCCCGCACACGGCGAGCATGAGCTCACACTCATTCACATCTGCCAGGCACGAGGACAAGCTTGTGGGCAGGGACGAGGCACCCACGCCCGGCCCGCGCTCTTGCCCAGCCATGCCAAGTCCACATTCCCCAAAAGAACCAGGCCAGAAGGAAGCAAAAATGGGTATGAATTATCAGGGAGGAGGGGGCAGAGAGGTGAGGAATACAGAAAGGAAGGAAGCCTATCTCTGCACGTTCTGTAAACACGGTAGCTCCTGACTGAGGTCTCTATGGAGGGAGAGGCCGTGGCCGGGCAGGTGAGGGTCCCCCGCCTGCTAGCTCCCTCTGCTGGCAGGATTTGGCAAATGCTTCTCCTTCCAGCCCTGCAGAAATGGCCACTACAGGGAGGGAGCAGTTGAGATTTCCTCCTCTGAGCTTTCCCCGTGGTTCCTTTTGGGACCCATCATGGAGTCAGGAGACCTGCGTGTTTCAGGAGGAGAATCCTAGGGCTTCTGTCCAGGACAGCCAAGACCCACGGAGATGAGAAGGGCCCAGAGCCTCCCCTGGCCCACCCCTTGGAGAGCCCCCTGCAGGCTTCTCTCACCAACACAGTCCCAGCCTGAGGGTGAGGCCTCGAAGCCCTGGTCACAGAGGCAGCGGAAGGAGCCGTCCGTGTTGTCACAGAAGCCGTGGCTCCCGCACACGGTGTCATTGGCGCACTCGTCTATATCTAGGAGACAGCAGGGCCCAAGGGAGAGGTCGTGAGAGCTCTATTTGCTGAGAATACTTATTTCTCGGGTCTGTTCATAGATGTGTGAAAAGCAGCGTCTGAACACGGCTCGAAAGCTCTAACCGTAACATTTTTGGGACAATTTTTGTATAAAGTCTACTGTATGGAAAATATATAAACTTCAAACTTCCGCACAGCCACTATGCGCAAAAGAAAATCATTTTGAGCTCAGTGCAAGAAAGGACAGTTGTCAGCAGCCCTCCGGCCTGACTCCACCCTCCTACTCACCGATGCAGTCTCCAGTCGGTGCCATGTAGAAGCCAGGCTGGCAGCCCAGGACACAGCGGTAGGAGCCGGGGCTGTTCTCACACCTCCAGGCCCCACACACTGGGTCTCGGAGCTCCTCACACTCGTCAATATCTGTCCCCAGAGCCAAGGGAGGGCACAGGTGTGGCTAGGTCACTGTTTTGGCCCCACCTCAGTAGCATTACAAGGTCCTGTCCCAAATCCTCTGGGGCCCTTGACTTGTTTCAAATCACTGTACTCATCTCAGCCCCAACCTGTCCAGCTCAGGATCTCGCCCCGGGCCCAGCTGGGCTGAGCCTCTGAGAAGAGAACGTACATTATTTAGGAAGAGTTCCTGGCCCGTGACCCTCCTTTCCCGCCACTGCTATCGCCACAGCAGAGCACTTTCTACTTCCTTCCGTGTTCAGCTTTCACCAGAGTGCACTTTGTATCTGTCTCCCTCACTCTATTTCAACATTCTCTCTAACTCTTGTCCTAGCAAAAGACACTGAGCACAGGTGGTTAATGTCTATCCATTTGGCCTTTAGAACTCAACTGTGTGCTCTGCCAGCACACCGGTCACGACTATCTTCATTTTGTCAGCCTCAGGCAGCCCTGAGCCCGTGGAGCCCTGATAAATCCACTCTCTGCGGGATGCTTAGCCCTGGAGAGCACTCTGCTTCCCGGGAAGCGGCAGCTGCTTGTTCTAGGGAGCTGAGGACCGCAGACGTGGAGCCAGGTCTCTGCGTTCCCCGCAGCCCTTACCCACACATTGCCCGCTCTCTGGGGAGGGCTGGAAGCCAGGCTGGCACAGACAGCTGAAGGAGCCCTCGGTGTTCACACATTGCCCTCCGCGACACGGCGCTGTGGCTGCGCACTCGTCCACATCTGGAGTGGAAAATCTGTCAGCAGACTCAGCCAGGCGTCCCTTCCCTGTTAGCCCCCGGCCGGGCCTCGGGAGCTACCCGGGAAGGCCAGAGAGTGGCTGAGGTGGAAGGGAAGGGCCAAGGGGGGCGTCCAGAGCTGGAAACTGGTGTTGTGCCGGGGCAGGGAGCTGGGCAACACAGAGAGTTAGGAGAGGGTGGTGCCCACGTCACACGTCACAGACAGGCCCAGCTGAGAGGCCGCAAGTCCCTCCCCAGCCACCCGGATCCTGTGCATGCAAGCGAAGCTTTGCAGGTTTTTTTCAGAATTGGTATTCAGATAGACTCCATGCCAGAGCCCAACACTGCCTCCATCACCTTGGCAGCTCGTGCCCCCCTCTGCACTGGCAAAGCCAGGGGCACACAGACAGAAGAAGGAGCCATGGCTGTTGAGGCACTCTCCGTGGGGTGCGCAGTGCTCCTCCCTTGAGCACTCATCCACATCTGAGGGAAAGAGGGCAGGGAGTGTCTCCAGGTGCTCCCACCTCCCCCCCACCCCACTCCCCCTGCTCCCAGCCCCACAGGGGAGCCGAGCGCTCACCCTCACACACAGTGCCGTTGGCCAGCCGGAAGCCCGGGGGACAGAGGCACTGGTAGGAGCCTGCTGTGTTCTTGCACTCGCCTCCCAGGCAGCTGCCACGAGGGTCTTCACATTCATCCACGTCTGCGGGACCACACAGTGGAGGGAGGCCGCTGACAGCGGCACCGCCCACGGCCAGAGCCGAGGGGCGCTCTCCCAATGGCCTGCCACCTTCTGCGGAGACTGGACTCACGGGGTCATCCCGCCTCACAGAGCGGCACAGCTGGGGGAAGCTGGCCAGGGCACCCAGGGGAGCAGGATGGCACAGCTCGGACCACAGGCCCTAGGATCCTCCACAGCTGCCCTGCCCAGCAGCCCCGCCCCTCTCATGGTGGAGGGGGCTCAGACTTCACAGAGGAGCGGAGGAAAATAAACCAAGCAAACAGATATAGGAGCGTGAGACCACCTGGGACAGGCAAGTGTTCTCCCAGCAGCCTCCCTTACGAGGAAGAGTCAGAGTGGATTCCACAGCCCCTCCGGGGTCCAGAGGGTGAATCTGAACAGGACCAGGAAGCTTCACCTTCGCCATCGCCCACGGTGATGCTAATGCGTAGTGAGGCCAGTGGGCTCCCTGGGCTCCTGACTAGGTCTGTAGCCACCTTTCTGGCCTTGGTTCAGGGAAGGGTGAGGATCGGTCCCCCATCCCGGGGTCGGGGGATAGAGGGCCGTTCCTTCTGCCTCCTAGAGAGCACATTTGTTGCCTGCAGCGACCTGGGCTCCTCCCATCCGGTCACTCACCTTCACAGGTGTGGCCCAGGGCGCTGGGCCGGAACCCCTCATCGCACTCCTGGCATGAGAAGGAGCCCACGGTGTTGGTGCAGATGCCAGCCGGGCAGACTCCAGGGAAGGTGCACTCATCTAGGTCTGAGCACAGTGCGGCCAGCGCCCATGAGGCCTTCACACCCTAGGACCCCGCTCTGAGCAGCAAGAACTCAGCACTGCGGAGGGGCAGGCCCTGCTGAGGACCTCGGTCAGGCCACCCCCACATCTCCTCCTGAGAAAGCTCCACAGGAAGCGCCACCCTGAGGTTCCCCTTGTCCCTGCGACCTCCTGTTTCTCCTGTATCCCCTTTGAGCGTGGGGATCACAGCAGCAGAAGCTGCCCTTGAGGACTGTCCTTCACGGGCTCCCTGTTCTAACCCAGAGCCCCTCAGCACCAGCCCAGGCTTGGCAAGTAAGGAAGCCCACACTCGGTCCCTCCTGCTCAGCCTGCCCAGGGTTACCTTCACAGGCAGTGCCGTCTTCATTCACCCAGTACCCGCTCTTGCAGGCGGAACACGTGAAGGAGCCCTCGGTGTTGAGGCAGAGGCCTTTGGGGCACGAGGCCCGGTTGGCACACTCGTTCACATCTGAAATGGACCACCGAGTGCTTCTGTGTGAGGCTGCAGGGCGGACATCCCAAGACCAGCAGAGACAGATGCCAGGGCAGACACACTGGGGCAGCCCCAGATGTAAGAGCAGGAGTGGGCGGGGCATTGCGGAGGGAAGGAGCCACAGACGGGTTCGCCTGTGGAGAAAGGGGGCTCCTGCCTCTTTGTACCTTGGCAGCCCTTTCTGTCTGAGGTGACTTCGTAGCCCTGCTCACAAGAGCACCTAAAGGAGCCTTCCAGGTTGATGCACTGCCCATGGGCACAGATGCCAGGGCCCAGACATTCATTCACATCTGTGGAAAGAAGTCCAGGCTGAGGGCTGACCCCCCTCCTTCGGCAAGGCCCACCCTAGGGGGCTGTGTGCATCACCACTGAGTGGCCGGGGAATCAGCCTTCAGAGCAGCTCTGAGGCCTCTCAGGGAGGCCATGAAGCTTATTCCCTCACAGCACCCAGCCAAGGCAGCCTCCTTTCCCCCTGAGCTCCATCTTGAACACAGAGCACTCTGTATATAAACATCTAGAAAAAGGGGCTGAGAACTGGTTTAGTCCAGGCTAGGACTCTGAGAATAAGATGTCCAAAGACCCTGACCTGCCCCTTGTGGTCTGACTTTCTCTAGTCTCCTACCTGTCACCAAACAGCCCCTGTTTCCAGCCTGACAACCAGCTTCAGTAAGTGGGTAGGCAGAGTGGAGAGAGGCCAGCCAGGCCTGGGCAGCGGCTGCAGTCTCAAGGGCCTGGGAACTGTCTGCCCCCTCCAGGGCCTCAAAGCATCCATTGAAAACACAGTCCCTCCTGGCATTCTGAGCCCCAGGCCCTTCCTGCGGGGGCTGAGGGGAAAAAACCCTCCTCCTTCTGCTCTCACAGGGCCCTACTGGAGGAGAGGGATGACCGCCGCTGAGTGCTGCTAGGACAGAAAACAGAGGGGCCTGGCTGCTGTCTGTCACCGCCACTCAGCCTCAGCCCAAGTCGGGGCTCCTTACCCCACCCCACAGGAGCAAGCCCCATAAACTCTTGGGGCCTTGGGCTGTAGCTTCAAAACGGATGTGGCCAGCGAGAGAAGCCTCCACCCTGGCTGATTCAGAGGCCATGAGCACCAAGACTGAAGCACACCCATGTCATGCCCAGGGGCATCTGGGAGCCCAGCCGGATGGTGGAGGACAATAGCTTCCAAACACTTCGCTCTACCCGCCTCTTTCCCTCCCCGTGTGTGGGCTCAACCAGCAGCCCCAAGGCAGAAGAGCCCTCTTGCGCCTTGGCAAGTGGCCCTCACCTACACAGCTCCCACTCTGGGCCCTGTAGCCCTCCTCACAGGCCATGCAAGTGTAGGAGCCGGGGGAGTTGACGCATCTTCCATTAGGGCAAGTGCCAGGCTGACGACATTCATCGATATCTGTAAAACAACAGCCCCTCCCTTGGTCATCCCTGGGAACCTCTGCCCACGGGTTGCTCCATGACACAGCAGATCCTTGACCCTGCCCTGAGTTGGGGCGAGGGATGTCAGAGTCTATAAATGAAAAGAAGAGAAAAATGAGATGTGCTCTGTGTTCTCAATTCCTCCTCCCACCCACTGTCCTAGACAAAAGAGAGATGGAAGAACTTAAAAAGCAGAAAGGGAGAGTCTCTCTGGGTGGGTGCAGTAGGCCGTGGTTATGGTTAGCTGTGGGAGGGTCAGACGCTGTTCTGTGAGCTGGACTCTTTGGGAAGGGCGTTCATCACTCCCTTGGTGAAGTCCTGGCCCTTTACCAGTGGTGATCATTACTGGGATCGGTTGTGCTTGACGCAGCAACCTGTTGGACTGCTGCCACACATCACCAGAGGGGCAGTAAAGGGCAAACGAGCTTCTCCTCCTCAGGAAATGAGAACCCAGGATGAACCCACGTCTTGGATATGGCTCAGACCAGCGTTGAAGTTCAGGACAGAGCAAAGGAACAAGGCTGGCAGGCATCCTCTGCTGGAGAAGTGTCAGACCATTCTTCTAGGCGAGGGGGGTAGGGGCTCGGCGGCCACTCCGCTGAGATCCGGGAACATCAGACAGAGGAGCCTGGCTCCTGCCAGAAAGGCAAGGATATGAGTGACAGCAGGGAGCAGGAGGGGATTGTCCCCTGGGAGTCGAGTGCAGAGTTCCCCAGTGACCTAGAATGGGGAACCTGTCAATCGAGGCACCTAGGGGACCTGGACTGAAGAAAAGACTGAGCACTGGTCAAAACTGCAGGACACTGTGCTTCTATTGCCCAGGGTCAAGTGTCCTGCTCACCATTTCTGACAGATTGGCCACGCTCCAAAGGAAACAGGAATGTAGTTATTCTCCTGGTGGAAGTGTACCACTGGGGCAGATTCAGAGGCCCCAGCCAAAGAAAGATCTACTCAGATCTACTTTGCACCCCTGGGGAAAATGTAGGAGACAGGCCAAAGGACAGAACGCAGGCCTCTGACAAAGCACCAAAGCTTGCGGCTACCACTGCAAAGCAGGATGTAGAACCCAAGATTGATGGTGAAAATTAGCCCCTTGAGGCTGCTTGATCTGCACAAGTCAGGACATGTCAAAGTTCTCTGTCCCAGGGAACTGGGACCCTCTTGGGCCAAAGCTTAACCCAAGGATGCAGAAAAGGGATACACAGGGATAGTAGTTATTCAGGTGAGCATCTGCAAAGAGAGACTGAGCCCACAGTTCCTAGGTAAAGTTGGGGATACTGCAATAAGGCTTATCTTTGGAAAGGTAGAAACCACGAGCCCCTAGTTGGGTTATGGTGACAATAGGTTAAATTATTCTAAAGGCAAGACAGAGAAAATGAGACAGAGAGGAAATAACGAAGGATTCAGGACCACCAACTTTGGCCATGCTGGAGGAAGCATCCAGCACCACGCCCTTTGGGCCCTGGCTAAGGTACTGGAAGGAGGAGCACAAAACCACGGATAGGTTTCAATTCTCTGGTTGGTGATAGGAGCTAGCGATTTACTGTTGTATTCCTAGCCCATAGCTGGTGTACAATTGGCCCTCAACAAAGGTTTGCAGACCAAATAATATGCTCCAACTTCACCCATTGTGCTCTTGGTATGAAGCTGCTAGAGAGACCCCCAAAGACCCATGGAAACTGTCACACCCAAGGCCAGCTTGTTGGTCTGCTGTCCAACGTAGCCTGGGAAGATCCTGGAGCTTTTCTAGCTAGGGATAAGTCTGCACAAGGAAACATAAGGGTGCCCACATTTCTTCTGTGTGGGAGCACAGGGTGGGGGTGAGGAGGCTGCTCAGGCAGGCACCAGCAGCGCAGGGGACCTCAGATGTGGGTGGGCGACAGTGAGAGTCTTGGCAGTCTGCAGGAGAATCCGTCCCTGTCCGCGGTAAGCCCGAGTCCTGGTATGACGGAAATGCCATTGGGACTGTTGCATGGACTATTGTTCAAACCCCTCAGTCTCTCACCAGAGACTTTGGGTTTCAGTGGAGAAAGCGGTTTCTTTGTTGGAGAAAGAAGAAAGCGGGAGAGGAAATCGACTGGGCTCCCGGGTGCTGGGCCGGGTCTGTGGTTACGGATGGAAACCTGGAGAAGTGTGCAGACTATATCATTCTTTCTTTCAACAGTATCTGAGTGTCTGCCCAGGGCCAGGAACTCTGCCTGACCTCACAGACGAGGTGCATGTCTGGAATCTTTCCTCAGGGGTGGGAAGGAGATGGTGCAGAGGAGGGCGATGGGGGTGGAGGAATCTGGACATGGCAAAGGATGGGCTCTCTGATGGTCATGTTTGCCTCTATTTAATTGGGGTCTCTGTGTTCAGAGAAGGGGCCGAGCACCCTGTGTACATTAGCTTCTCCTGTCCTCACTACAGCGGCCGAGATGGGCATGACAGTTTCCATTTCCAGACATGAGGCCAGAGCCAGACGCTGGCCTGTCTGTGCCATGGTCTATGCCCTTCACACGGGCTGTTTCATACAAATCTGATATGTTAATGTTCTGGTATTTTCTTAGTTCATTTCCTTTTGTTTTTTTTTTCAGTAAACCCTAATATCAAAATCATAATATTGTTGTTGTTGTGATACTTAAAAAGGTTACCTGTCAAGCACATTGCACAGCCACCTGCACATAGGAGGTACCCTCCAGTGGCAGGCCCTCCTCTCTCCATTCATTTGGAAAATACAGAGTGTCTTGTGTCCTGTCTAATGAGGACACAGGAAGCAGGTTCTGGGTTAGACTGTACAAAGGCCTTAGTTTTACATGGAGAACACCTACCAGCAGGCATCTGGAGAAGAAGGTGACACACAGGGGCAGAGACAGTTGTCTGTCTTCTACCTGCAGCCGCCTCTCCCCTTTGCCATGACCCCCCACCCCCCGGACTCTAGACTTTGCTTCCGTGGTAATGGCACTGGGAAAGGGGTTCTGTTCCTTCACAAGGACACAAACTCACCCCATAC
>PVIR01028542.1:0-21880 GCA_004026965.1 Petromus typicus | reverse complement strand
CCTCTCCCTCCCGAGTGCTGGGATTACAGGCGTGAGCCACCACGCCCGGCACTGTGGTATGTGGTACTGGTTGCTGCTGGGTGTGGGTCTCCACACCCAGTATTGTTATGTGGTTACCAGGGAATCAAACCCGGGCCCTTGCACTTGCAAGACAGGCGCCGAAATCACTGAGCTAACTCCCCGGCCCTTGAAGTCTATTTTGTCCACAAATAAAATCGCCACTCCTGCTTTCTTGCTGTTTCCAGTCGCATGGAGTATTGTTTTCCATCCCTTTACTTTTAGTCCCTGGTTTCTTGCTGAATTCGGTGTTTCTTGTGTGCAGCAGATTCTAGGATCTTGCTTTTTGATCCACTCTGCCAGTCTGTATCTCTTTTTTTTTAGGTTTTTTGAGACAGGGTCTCGCTTTTGTGGTTTAGGCTCGCCCTGAGCTCAGCCTCAAACTCACATCACAATCTTCCTGCCTCTGCCTCCCGAGTGCTGGGATTACAGGCGTGAGCCACCACGCCCGGCACTGTGGTATGTGGTACTGGTTGCTGCTGGGTGTGGGTCTCCACACCCAGTATTGTTATGTGGTTACCGGGGAATCGAACCCGGGCCCTTGCGCTTGCAAGACAGGCGCTGGAACCGCTGAGCTAACTCCCCGGCCCCCAGTCTGTATCTCTTAATTGGCACGTTGAGTCCATTGACATTAATCGTTATGATTGATATAGGTAAATTTAGTGCTGCCATGTTTTCCTGTTTTTGGCTATGTTATTCTAGTTTTGCCCTTTCCCCATCAGTTTCTTGTTTGGTCCCATGGGTTGACTCGGTTAGGTCTCATGGATTTGTAACTTTCCTTATTTTTCTCCAAGATATTCTTTAAAATGTTTTAGAGCACAGGTTTTGTATTTGTGAAATTTTTCAGGTGTTCTTTGTCATGAAAGTATCTTATTTCCCCATCAATTTTGAAGGATAGTTTTGCAGGATACATTAGTCTGGGTTGGAAGTTGTTTTCCTTTAGGGCTTGGAAGACTTCACTCCAGGCTCTTCTTGCATTGAATGTTTGAGTTGAGAAGTCCGCTGTGATCCTGACAGGCTTCCCTTGGAATGTAACTGTTTTCTTTTGTCTGGATGCTCTCAGTATTTCTTTTTTTTTTTTTTTTTCGATATCTGGGACTTTTATAATGATATTCCTAGGTATAGATTTTTTCATGTCACGGGCATGTGGCATTCTGTATGCTTCATATATTTGTATGTCCAATTCTTTACCTTTTTCTGTGAAGTTTTCTGCCATTATCTCTGTGAATAGCTTTTTGATGTCTTTAGCATTGTATCCTGCTTCCTCAGTGACTCCAATCAATCTTATGTTATTCTTCTTTGAATCATCTAGGAGCTGTTGGATTGACTTTTCATTATCGCTTGCTTTTTTCCATAGATTATGCCTTTCCAGTTCATTGGTTGAGATCCTGTGTTCTAGGTCTGAAATCCGGTCTTCTGCCAAATTCATTCTAATGTGCAAACTTTGATTTTCTTTCTTAATTTCCTGGGCTTCTGCTTGTACGTTGTTTAAAAGGTTCCAGTGCTTTTGCTATGTTGGATTCTATCAACTCCATGATTTCCTCTTTAGCTTTATTAATCATCATGTTGACAGTGTCTAATATCTCTGCTTTCATCTCAGAGATCAGTTCTGATTTCCATTTTACTTGATCTGCTTTGGTTACCATTTCTGAGGGCCCTGGAGACTGGGCTTCAAACTTCTTTATTTCCCTTCCCCCTGTGTTACCTGGAGGTGAGGATCTTTGTATCTGAGACTTTGAGTGTTTCCTCATCTCTGACCTGCCCTGTTTTCTGGCGCTGTTTGTTGCAAGTCACTTTCCTCCTAATAGTTAGGAACCTTAAAATAGCAGTGTTTCCTGGATTGTTCTTTGCAGTCTGTATTGGGACCTAAAGAAAAACCCCTAGTTCTGGCACACCATATGAGGCACTCAATCAATACAGTCAGAACACCTTCTCCTGTCTGCTTTAGAGGGAGGAAGACTGTGGCTCCTGAACTGCTACAATGGCACTGCCTGAGCTTCCAATGGGCCCACCTGCTCACCAATACAGAGTCTCTGAGCTCACTTGTGCAGTCGGCCTGGAGGCCAGTAGGCTGTAGGCCCTGTGCAGCTACAATGGTAGGGGCTGATGTTCCAAAGGGCCCACCTACTCACCAGTACAAGGTGACTGGATGTGCTTCTGCAGTTGCTGTGGAGAAAGTCAGACTCTGACCTGCTAACCTCAGTCCCTGGGTGCTCTTCCGGTGTGGGCCTGGAAGACAGCAAGCTCTAACCCTGGTGCAGATTCAGTGATGCAGACTCGGTGCCATAGTCACCGTTTCCCGAGCCACGCACTGCTAACGTCAGTCCCTGGGCGCTCTTCCAGCGTGGGCCTGGAGGCCAGTAAGCTCTAACCCGGCGCAGATTTCGTGACGCAGATTCGGTGCTGCAGTCGCCATTTCCCAATCCGCCCACTGCTAAACTCAGTCCCTGGACGCTCTTCCAGCACGGGCCTGGAGGCCAGTAAGCTCCAACCCCAGCACAGATTCAGTGGCACATTCACCGTTTCCGAGCTGCCCGTTGCTAACCTCAGTCCCTGGGCGCTCTTCCAGCGTGGGCCTGAAGGCCAGTAATCTCTTACATGACATATCTTATTCATATTTTCCCATCCCCTGCCCTCCCTTTGACTTCCCCATCCTCATATACACAAACTTTGTTTCCATTTTTTTCTTTTAGCTATTAAATTGTTCTTTCCCTTCTTAGCTTTCCCCTCACCCCTACCCAGTTCCCCTCTAGTATGAGAAACTGAAGGTATAAATGAGGTCCAAAATGTATGACAGGTATTATGAAATATGAGGAAAATATTTCTAGTTTTCTTTTACTCATCAAATCTTCAGTCTTCCTCCTCCACTGACCCTTGGGTTTCCCCTACTTCTCTTATTTTGCAAAAGGAGCTTCTCCCATCAGAGCTCTTGCCTGGGTGTCTCTTCCTCGGAGTCCTTTCCTTGAAGTAGACATGCGGAGTCACAACTATGTTTTTCCAATATGGCTGCTCTTCTGGGAAGTCTCTTCTTTTTCGCCTTAGTCATGGCTTTAGCTCTGTTTTCTTTTTTCTTTCACACAGTTGCCTGCTGCACGTTACCAATCAACTCAGTGGAGATGATTGATCAAGGACAACTTTTCTTTGGTAAGAAATATGTGTTTTTCTGTCTAAATGTGCTATGGAGTTTGTTGTCAAAGGCATAGGACTTTTATGACCACATTTTTTCACATTCATCTTTATAATTATGAGGATATTTGGAGAGATTTGGACTTACTGGTATTATCTTTGGAACCCAAAAGTCTCCCTGTGATTCTGACCCTTTATGGAAATTAGCTGCATGCAAAGCCTTTGCCATTCAGCTGCATTATTCTGATCTTTTCTCCAAATGTTTCAGCCTTGCCTGAGGCTGGCAACATAATAAGTGGGAAATATGAGGCAAAGAAGAGTGTGTAAACCTTGACATTCAAAGGATTATATCCTTTCACAGAAAATAATAACCATCCCTAAAAATATTATATAATTCATTACAATTCACACAACTCTGCTATGAAAAATCAAAACCCTGTCCCATAAAAAGCTCTAACTACATGTGTAAACAAGTATATACTCTAAGTGGAATGCAATGTTAAATTCATCTCTCTAAATTTATTTCATTACTAGCTATATTGTAGCAAATGAAATGCCTGGAAGCTGAAATGAAAAGTGACTGCCCAGGTGGTTTCCTGGTTGGCAAGTTTCGTAACACACATTTAAGGTGCCATCTCCTGGCAATAGCTCTTTTACACCTCCAACCCATTGTGTGCATTTTTGTCTCTGGCCACTGAAAAAGGCTATCATAATAACCTCTGATGATTTATTTCTAGAATAAATATTAAACTGGAAAGTTTCTTGTTATTATTTAACTAGTTAACAGTATGAGTCTTTAGGAAGCCTGGGGGATTTCTTGGTTTTTGTGTTAAGTGCAATGATAGCAGGGATTATCCTTGGGGAGGGTCTTAAGAAGGGTCCCTACATCACTACAACTTCCCATGAATTTAAACCAATATTTTAAAAGTATTCCTATTAAAACATTTTGTTTGTTCTACAGAAAAAGCCTGTGGCTTGAAAGACAAGGCAGTGCTTGTTAGCGAGACTGAGAGGCAGTTGTTCAGACATTTGCCCAGTAACCTACACTCCATTGCGGTGATGTCACTCACACATGGAGTGGGGCTCTGTGTGCCTCTGCGACATCCATCTGCACCAGTGCCAGTGCTGCACCAATGCCCAGCTTAGTATTTCAGTGGATGGTTTTCCTGAGTCTGCTGGACTTAACCCTGACCTGCCATGCTGCTAAATGTTTCTGAATTCATGCATCACACGGTCCTCTTGCCATGTTTAGGGGCTAAATAAAAGCTCCTGAAGCATCAGGTCATCACTGGGACTTGTAAAAATTACCTAGCCTGGAAAAAGAGTCTGCAGATGTGATCAAGCCAAGAGTTTTGAACCAGGGAGAATATCCTGGTTATCAGTTGGGCCCTACTTGACAGTAACTGCCCTTATGAGAGAAAGACGGCTGCAGTCCCATGAGATGCCCTACAGGCACAGGCAGAGGGGGTGGCAATGTGGAGACAGTCCACATTGTGGACAGACAGTCCACTGAAGACTTAAGCCTTTGGGACTGGAATGTGCAGCCACCATGATGGAAGGGCATTCTCTGCACTGACCCTCAGCAGGAAGAGGGGACTTTGACTCTGAGGAAGCAGCACTGAACGTATGGTCTAGGCTCACCCTTCCCAGTTGTCTCCTCTGACACGGAAAAACTACTGTCTCACTACATTCTGCTTCCTGTTGCAACCTAGTGGGGGAAAACATGCTAAAAAAAAAAAAGCCATGTAATCTTTTCTATCTCACATTGCAATAGATACATTCAAATGTGAATAAAAATCCATCATGATATCCTGCCATGTTTTGAGTGTATGATCTAATTAGTTCAAAAATCACCTTCTCTATTTCTCGCTAGTTGATGAAATGTTTTCTAGCACCTAGAGGCTGAGGCAGGAGGATTGCTGCAAATTCAAGGCTAGCCTGGGGTACATAGTGAGTTCAGGGCCAGTCTGAACTACAGAACAAAATGCTGTCTCAAATTTTAAAATAAAAAAAAAGAAATGTACACTCTTAGGCCCCATCACTCACCTGCTGAATCAGTGTGAATTTAAAGAGAAACCTCAAATGATTATGTAGTGCATATTAAAATATGAGAGGCTCTTTTCTGAGACTCAGGAAATGAACATCTTAGGATAGTCTGAAATAGCTGAATCTACATGGATAGCCATGTTTAACCATAAACATGAGCATGCTGGGAAATCTGTGTTTTACACATTATCACATGATGAAAAATATAGAATTTACTTCTGTGCTGGCTGGTAGGAGACTATTTCAACATAAACATACCATCAGTAACACTCAAAACATAGTATTTCCCTTCAGGAATAAAGCTCTGTCCTTTGCCTGCAGTTTGCTAAAATACAGCTTTTATTTGAGGCTCTCATTTGCCAGATTTCATGTTTTCTTCAAGCAGTATCATTCTGGTGCCAACTAAGAGCAAGCTGAGCCCAGCCGGGCTCTCTGTCTGCTACTGCTGCCTGCTTAGAAGGTGTGGCCCTGCCTTCCTTGGTGCCCAGGGTGAGCGCTGTATGAGTGCTCCCTGGCCTTGTAACTGCATGGAGTTTACTCGCGCACAGCCATATTCCCACAGTTCCAATTGCTCTGTTTGTTTCACTTCCCGTTACTGATATTTTTTATCTCACTGAGTCAGTCGTATGAGGCCAACATCTATATGTGATTTTCTGTATACCTGGTTTGCAATAATATGGCATTTTACCCATATATTACAAAAATGCACACCAACTTTCTCATTATTCTTATTTTTCAAATTTAAGTGTTTGTAATTTAGTTTATTTTGTGAGAATTACAGAAAATTTGGATTCAATCTACTTTTACCCATTTCAACCCGCCTCCCATAAGGAGCATTTTTAAAGCCAACACAGGTGGACACACTCAATTATTTCCTATGGATTCTTAGGAAAGACAATGCCCTCATCCATGCCCTGAACAGTTGGTAAGCTCCAAGAGAGGAACAAACAGAAAGAGCTTCTCAGGGAAAAACTCTTTACTAATGTCATACTGATTAAAAAACACACACCTCACATCAATCTGTGCTGAATCTTAACTCTCCCTTCTACAGCAAGGCCTCCCTGGGCTGTGGCAAGGCCCTGAAAGGTCCAACAGCCTAGTGTCCAGGAAGTGCCCAGGACTGGAGGAAAATTATGTGCAAGGAAAGCATAACTCTCTCCTCTTGAGAAGGAAAAGCAATTAGGGGAAAAATAGGAATGGATTCAAATGCTGCTCACTCTTCAAATCAAATATTTATTTAAAACGACCATATGGGGAAAAAATTAGTTGGTTTGATACTTGTTTTGCTTTGTATTTCCTCTGATTAATCTGAGAAATCTGCAGTTGCGCTTTGAGTAGGAAAAACCGGTTTAAAACAAAAAACTGTACACAATATTAGATTCATCTGCATGTGAGAATCACGCAAAAGTCAATGACTGTATTACCTACATCAAGAAGCAAGCTTTTCCAATACCCAGTATCTCTGAATTTGCTCTTTTCTGGAGAGTATTTCTGCTCAAACCTCATGTTTTGCACTATATATTGTTGTACATAGACTAATTCAAAATTAGCCTATATTCTCTTATTATTCATATGGTAGACAGCCATTATGCAGGAGAAAATAACTCTGGTATTGTCAGTAGGTGTTTCATTAAGAAACCATACACAAAGTAAAAGATAGTATAAGAAATTTGGTATTAAAATAACAGTATATAATTATGCTATAAAATATCCAGTACTCAACCTGATGAGAGGGAAGGAATTATCAACTTGGCTTTTTGACAAAAGATGAGGGTTATCAAGATTATATAAATATTTGCAAACAACCTTCCACAGACTCAGTATATCGCTATGTAAGATGTAGAGTTATGTCAGTAGAGCTGACACCCAGTGGTGCTTGTAAAGTCAAGTGACATCCCCAGATGTATGCATCCAGCATTCAACTGGGCCCCTAGTAGCTAAGTTCCTTCTTGTTCTTGCCAACAGTAACTACTTTTTCTAGGTTTACCCTCAGTGTGTAAATTATATCCCAACAGTAAAAAATGACTTCATAGCCTGCTACATTTCTGTCCTTACAAGTAAAGTTCTACAATTTTAACCCCCCATAGACTACAGCAAACTTTTCTCCTGGATATGACTGAAGATGACTTCCCTTACTCACCTTTCCTATCCATAACATGTAACCCACCTGAGCACCCTGCTTCTCTGTTTCCATTTCTGAAGAGGAAATGAGTTCTACTTACTTGAAGTAGAGAGAGCTTGGGAGTCTACCCTGGGCCAGGACACAGGAACTTTGACAGCCTCACCTGGGACGATGTCGTCTAACAGAGGTCCCAGGATAGTAGCAAGGGGGCCTCCTGGGTTTCACTGCTCTGTCAATAGACAAAGATTGGAAATTGTTTCAGCAAATGCAAACTATTAGTTCATATAAGTAATCTGCTTTTATGATTTATTTTAGTATCATCATTTAAGTATCTTTAAAATACAGTGTTACGTTTAAGTATTACTAAAAATAACAAAAATGATAGAGTATCCTTAAAATAATAATATAACATATATTCCCTATGCCAATAAACAGTATCCATGCATGTCCCATATAAATATAGTAAACTATGACTTTTTAAATATTAGACTTTGCACATATTATACCTATTTGAAAAACAGGACTCTTTTATAAGACCCTTGGAAATACTGATGTAAGAAAAAGATGTGAAGCAGTTTACACATTGTGGTATTTGAATGTTATTTCTCTTTTATTTACCCTTTAAAAACTTACTGAGAAACAATTATACAATTAATTTAGGTGTTGGACTAAGTATTAATTTACTGTAGCTAGTAGAGAGCTTTATTATGAGAGCCTAGTAAATGAATAAAAATAATTTGAAATTTGTATAGCTTGATATGAATTCAGGCAGTGGTAAGAGCTGTAAAATAGTGACTATATCAGTTGCTAATACAGGTAACAAATTACCCCTTAACATGATGACTCAACTCAACAAACATTTACTGTTACTATAGATGACATCAATGGTTCTTCCAGACTCAGGCTAACTCATTTGTTAGAGGTCAATGGATTCACTGATCTTGGTTTTAGTGTAGGGGGACCCCTTGGACTTGGCTGAGATAACTAAGCTCTTCTAACTAACTCTTTTCACTAGGCACACTGAACATGGAAACAAACTATTAGATACAGAAGAGAAGTTCAAGTAAATTCAAACTTTCGGCCCACATTTCCATAATGTCCCCCAAAATAATCTATTAGTTATCTGAACATATAAGAAGCAAGGTCTCCAATCTTAAGAGTCAGGAAGCTTGGACTTTATTACAAAGCTAAAAAGCAAGGTCTATGTCTTATTCATCTGTATATGCTGAACTTCTAAGAAATGTTTGTTGGATGGTATATGATACATTTCAAAATATCTAAAAGAGTACAAAATTTCTCAAAATATATAAGGGATTAATATTTGAGAAGACAGATGTGATTATCATCCTGATTTGATCATGAAAGATTTTATATATGTATCAAATTATCATATTATACTCAATAATGATGTCTGACAATTACATTACACTATTTACACCAATATTTTAAAGCGTTTATTAAATAGATTAATAGATGGCTAGATAGTTTAATAGTTGGATGAGCCTGAAACAAGGTGAAAGAGAAAAAGTCAGAATGAGGAAATCCAAACAAGAAATAAAGGTCTATTAGAAGAAAAGGGGGGCTGGGTATATAGCTCAGTGGCAGAGTGCTTGCCTGGCATGTATGGAGCTCTGGGTTTGATACCCAGCTCCATAAAATACACACATGAGATATACCCAATGGATAATTAATTTTCTCTTGCTTGATTATTTGTAAAAATGTATTGGATTTATTTCTACCCAAATACAAACCACAGAAGCTATAGTCAGCTTTGCAATTTTGAGACATTGTATCAAACTCCCTCAACATCAGTAATACCATCTCTAAGATAGAATATTCAGCTCTAACATTCTAGGGTTCTTTGATATTCACTTTTGAGAGCAAGAACATCCCTAGTGATGAAGAATATATTTCAAGAGCTTAGTATATTATAGGCAGTGGTTCTTTTGCCATTTGCATCTTTCAATTTGAAAAAAAATTTGATTGTTTGATTCTTTGATATCACAGTCAATCCTCAGCGACACACACACACACACACACACACACACACACACACACACACACGAGTGAGAATTAAGCAGTTTAGCCATACTAAATCTCTCTTCCTTGTTGAGTTTTTTTATTCTATAATCCATCTTCTTATATGCCCAAAGAATCTCTTTGGTAAGAAACTAATTCCACTCCACTCCTTAAATATCTCCATTGGATACATCTGTATATTAGTCAGAATTCTGTCCCTGTTTTGGTGCACCTCCCTCTACTTCCTCACGGAAATTTCCTTTCTTATTTCATGTGGTTTTGGTGATTGTAAGAGGAAGTCCACAAGCATATCTCCAAGTTCCACTACCAGATACAGGAGTGAGGACATGACCATAGTGGCTAATTAGAGTTTACTGGCTAGGTTTTGATGTGTGGGTGGAGACTGCCAGGGCCTCACTTCGTGTTTTCAGAGCTTAACCATTCAAGGACAACACCATGGAAGGAGGTCAGGCTATTCTGTATCTAGTATTCCAGATGCCAATTTTCCAATTTGAACTTACATCAAAATCATCTGAAGACCTGTTCTGATACAGCTGATGAGACCCATTCCTAGAATTAGAACTTAACAGATTTGGTAAGGAGAGAAGAATTTTCAGTTCTGAAGTGTCCCAAAGTGATAGATGTTTCTGCCTTAGTGACCACACTTCGAAAACTACAAATTTTCAGAAATGTCCTGGCTTTATTCCTGTCAAGGACTGGCTCTCCAATGCTTTTCTCTCAGTCTATGAACTATCAAATCTAATTTCCTTGTTAAAGTCCCTTAAGGTTGGCCAGAGTCTATAAAGTTCCTTAGGGTTGGTCAGAGTCTATAAACTAGAATTTTGTAGACACAAGTGTATAGAAGCATGAAATGCTGCAGTACAAAAGCTTGAGCAATCTTGATCAATTAAATATTTATATTTGTAAAGCCCAAGAACACAGGCAGAAACAAACACTGCCACTCAGTGCCCCTCCCACCCCCGACTTCCTGTCTACTCTGGCTTAGAATTTCCCAGAGTCTTCATGCTCCAACCCCAGCTCTGCCTGAGTTTCTTTTGCCCCTTGCACTCATTCCCAGTTCCCTGCCTACTCACACTGATTCCCATCCGGCTGGGCAGCACCTTTATCAATCTCTGTGTTCTGGAAACTCTCAGGTTTTCTTTCCAGTTCCTAAGAAATAAGCCTCAGTTTGCTTATTTATTTCAGAAATTACCTCGCTTAACATCCCAAATAAATTTTCAGTTATGGTGAAGTCTTCCTAAAATTGCCCCATGTCGTTTCTGTAACTCACCTGCCTCCATGTACTGCTGTAACAAATCCTTTTCTGACCTACAGAACTCAATAGGCACTCGGTACTATTAGCACATATACCTGCTGCATTGTGTCTGAGAAGCAATGAGAAAGTATCTGTTATTGGTATCTAAGGGCCACTCTTCCCTGAGGAATCTAGAAATTTTGGTCATGCTCCATATTAAGGCTTTAAAAACCCCAACTGATGAAATTATTAGAAATAGATAAATTTCTGAAGATTCTTATTATGAATCATCTGTAATATGAATGGATTTTTGTTTAAAAAAATACTCAAGATGTGAAAATATTGTATCTTTTCTCTGGTAGGAGAAAATGAAGATGTAAATGAATGTTAGCATATATAGTTGACATTGTGAAATAGAAAATATTTAAAAGTAAAGAAGGTGCAAAGGTAAATAATGAGAGGAAAAAGAATGTGATAGTACTTTAAAAAAAAGGAAACAAAGCTTATGTATAGGGAATGAAGAGTTGCAGAGTGGGAGAAGGGGAAACAAATGAGAATCAGGTCATATCATATTCTGGTACAAACTCTCAATGTTGAATGCGATAATGATGTGTATTTATAGTGCACCAATAAAGATTTGAATAAAAACATAAGTATTCAGATTCAGGTACTTGAGAAATTAAATTAGAAAATATTTGGAGAAAACTAACAATGCTAAATCAATTTGTTATTAAGTTTACTATATGTCAGAACTATATATTGCATTTGTCTACTCATCCCTGACTAAAATTTGAATTGTAAACAGAGTTAAAGTATCACTCTGCATAGAAAATAATTATAAACATTAATGTTTTAAACCACAATCTACGAAAGGAACTGAATGCCTAGAATTAAGAATGTATAAGAAAAATGTATTCTAGGGCCGGGGATATGGCTCAGTGGTTCCAGCACCTGTCTTGCAAGTGCAAGGGCCTGGGTTCAATCCCTGGTAACCACATACCATACTGGACGTGGAGACTCACACCCAGCAACAATCACTACCACATACCACAGTGCTGGGTGTGGTGGCTCACGCCTGTAATCTCAGCACTCGGGAGGCAGAGGCAGGAGGACTGCTGTCATGTGAGTTGGAGGCTGAGCTCAGGGCCAGCCTGAACCACAAAACAGACCCTGTCTCAAAAAACCTAAAAAAAAAAACAAAACAAAACAAAATGTATTCTACTCCTATAATTATGACAAGTTTATAAAAATAGACACTAAGATCTTTTATAAATATGAATTAAAAATATGATGTTGGCAAAGTATTTATAGAATACAATAAAACATGTCTTCAAATTGTTCATTATAAAAAAAATAAAGAGTTTCTTCACTGGAGACTTTGCCGCTGTGTATCTGTGAGATTCCCTATCCATTCCTTTTGCATGTATGTTTCCCTTTCTTTAATATTTGGGCACATGCTAATTGCAGTGGCTTTGGTAAGTCCTGGCTTAATATTAGTGTGTTCACGTGTGAATGTGAGTTCTTGTTAGACATTATCTGTCTGCCTCCCTCCATTTTGCGAAACTTAAAACTCTCTCCTTTTTTTTTCTGGACATCTCTTTAATGTCAGTGCTTGTAGGTCTTTAAGGTATCCAGGAAGAGTTTATTTCCAATTCTTTCTCCATTCATTGGTTTTGACTTGACACAAGGAACTCAGTGCCAGACAATGCTTAACATCACTGATAGGCACTGCCTTTTTAATGCAAATCATGGAATCACACAGGAATCTGAAATGTCCTAGTCAAAAGAAGATTGTTAAGACCATGGCATATCAATGAAAATTCTGTAGAGCAGAAAAATAGAGCTGCCAGAAACAAACTTCTGCCCTGATCAAGTATGGACACTTTTATTTAATTGACGCTGATGCAGTCAGGTAATAATTATGAGACTGAGCTCTCCTCAGATATGAAGAGATATTGGTACTATATAGTTCCTTCCCCTTCACCCATTATTTACACTCCTTTTTACTGAAGGCTTTGCAAGTTGTAAATATCTATTCTATACTTTCAATTCTATATGATAAAGTTCTTTTCTTGTGATGACCACATGGAACTTGTTATTCTCTTAAAAGGTTGCTCAGTTTTATGAAAACTGGAGAGGGCTTTTGGAATGTTACCAAACTGGCAATGTTCTTCTGGCAATAGTTCCTGCTTTTAATAAAATAGGATTAAAATGAATTGAATTAGAGGGCTAAATCTTCTAAGTGAATGTTCCAAACTTTTTTTTAAAGAATAGCAAAAGTGTTTGCCAAATGAAATAAACAGATAGCTATAGGTACAAACAGGTGGGAGACTCTTTTACTTTGTTTATTTTAAATAATATATTATTTAGCAAGGTCATCTCAAAAAGAATAGCTAGGAGTGGCAATGAACATCAGCCATTGCAGGATTAAGGGCTGAGGCAGGAGGATTGCTGGGAATTTGAGGCCAGCCTGGGGTATATAGTGAACTCAAGGCCAGCTTGAATTATGTGGTAAGACCCTGTCTCTAAATAAATAATGAAAGTAAATAAACAAATATATTATTTATTTCAATAAGAACATAATAAAATGTTTTCCTGATATAATATTCTACTTCAGAGATCCTGAAAATATGATATGTTCTCTTATTCAAAGGAATAATACTATTGTATACTTTGAATTTTAAAATACTTGCTCTGTCTCAATATACAGTTACAATTCAAACTGTGATCTGTATGATATTTGCTGATCTCTAGCAGTATTTTTCATCAGGAGACAGTATTTTCTCCATAGGGTATGTGGAAATGTCTGGGAATATTTTTAGTTGTTACAACCAAGGAAGAGTTCTGCTAGCATCTGTTAAATGCAGAACAGCTATGCTGTGAAAATCTTTGTCAAAAGGTAATAATTAGTTAGCTGTTCTCTGGGCAATAGGGAGGACAGAGCAGAAGATATGATCATGAACTCTCAAATGTTCAATGTAATAGGAGTTAAAAGAAGTAAAAGATTCAAATTCATGGGGCAACACAATGAACCAAAATATGCTCTCATATGAGAAACCCAAAGCATAAATAAGGAGCAAAATAAAAGACAGGTAATTAGGATGCAGGGAGATCTTTTTCCAATGGGAAGGGGAACAAGAAATGGAGGAAGGCAGGGAGGAAGGGAAAATGGATTTGAAAAAAATATTTGAAGAAAAAATGAAAATAGAGCTTTTGCAAATGGGGAAAAAAGTTGGCAGAAGCACAGAAGAGGGAAGGGAGACAAAAATGAACATATGTTATGTACATGCACAGACTCCTCAGGATAAACATAATAATCACCCACTGCAAACACATACTAATAAAAAATAAAGTACAAAACACAAAAATAAAAGTGTGATCAGAATGGATTTCACATAAAATGGGAGAAGTTATAACCAGTTATAACCAAGTTATAACATTATACCATTCTAAAATGTATATGTATAATAGCATGCAATATTTTAAAACACTAAATAGTAAGCATGTCATGAACAACATTGCCCCAAAGGTACCATCTATTAAAATACTGTGTAACCGTCTACTTCTTAGCTGGTCAGATTGAACTCATCCCATTCCAGAATATTAAGAAGTAATTAGAATGGATCAGAAACATAGCCCTACACACTGGTTCCTCTCCTCCCTCACCCAGTTCCTCCATCATCCTGCTGCTGTTTCCACTGGGGTACAACCCCTAGCCATATCCTGCTATCCTCCTTTATAGTCACTCTGCTTTGGTTGCAGGCAAGCTATACTTAAAAAGGAAGTGGCACTCGAGGCCACTGTGGAGATAAAGGCCTGTCTCCAATTGCAGAGTGTATCTTGAGGCATGTATTCTTCTAAAGTTTCAAACTCTTCGTACTTTGACACTTTTTTTTTCTGACTTGTAGTAATAGTAATTTCCTCCAGAATACTTGCCATTTAAAAACAAAGCCAGCAAAACATAAGCTGCTCAGGTCTCAGAAAAACACCAGGAAGTAATGACAGATGAAATTTTTAAAAAATAAAATTAAAACAATTAAAGACCCTATTTGTATACATACATAGTTGGACAGAGAACCAATAGGCTGTTAGACTGATCCCTTATAGTTACAATTTCTGTCATCACTCTACAGGCATTTTATATAATAACACACCACAAACCTTACTGCACTGCAGCCAACACCTATGCTTGACTAAAGTAAAAATATTACACTGAGAGAAGATAACTTGAACTTATGAAAAGGACTTGAAATAGCAAATGGTTCCAACACCTAAACTGAGAGATAGTAGGGTTGCCTCTGGCAGGAGAGCTTTTGCTTAGTTGTGTGAATCAATTACACAAAAAAAGATATTATTTAAGTCCACTACAAATTTAAGATCACATCTCTTTAATCTCAGTAGTGGCTTTTAGTAACATGTCTGCTCATACACAAGAGTTTCCTAGAAAACTCAAAATCTTATAATTACATGGAAAATGCCTAAAGGAAAAATGATTGTGGGGAAGATAGTAAACGTTTTATAAAGAATTAAAATGAACTTAAAAGTACCTATCATAGTCATTCAGGTTATAAAGGTTTTAGAACATTAGTGCATGGGAGGAGTATAATAAATGAATAGCATATAGATTCAAATTTCAACATCTTGAAAGAGCATATTTCTAAATTTCAGGACTAAGAGCCAAAAGTGTAGTTTCTTAGAATTGGAGTCCCAGAATAGACAACAAACAGAATAAGGCATAAAAATGCACAATTGAAAAAATAATGACTAAAACTTTTCCAAATTTAGTGAAAGACAAATATATAGATTCAGTTCAGTGTGGTTTAATCAGGCTTTAAAAGTAGCAAGTAAACAAAAACTCCCAAGCTATATCATGATCAAACTGTTATTTTAAAGATGAAAAGAAAATCCATTCTACCTGCCCTGGGAAGATGTCTGGAGGCAGGACAAATGTGCTGAGCAGATTCACACCAAAGAGAATGGACAACTGTCTATTCCCCCAACAGCTGGATGAATAAACCCATCAGTCCTGATAGCACAATATGGACAAAACAGCACACTATTCTCAGCAAGATCATGCTTGGGACAAGACCTACATACCTGTCTTGGAGTCAAACCATCTGCCTAGAAAACCCATAAATTCCAAGGCAATAAAATTGTTCTGATCAAGGATACCAGCTCGACATGGGGAAGCTCATGAATACAATCTTCCTGTCTCTTAATCAAATTGCACTAAGCTACTCTATGATCAGAAGATTCTTGCTTCGCATGAAAATAGAACAAAACTCATGGGTCACACAATGTCAATGTGTAATGACATCAGGCCCTGAGAATCCAGGATCTACAAGTAATGTCAGATTTGTGCCAGGTCTTTACAAAAGAGAGTCACATGAGACATATTAAAAGGCACTTGAATCTATTTCTTCTGTGTTTTAGGCTTTTTCACATCCTCCTCCTTGTCTCTAGTAATTAAAGTAAAAATACTCCAAAATTTGACCTGGAGGGACAGTCAACAATGCTCCATAAAGAAATCAGATTGAATGATGAAATCAACAATGCAGAAATAAATCCATCACCTTCACCCTGGGGGTAATGGAGCCATCACCACTGGACTTGTTAAGATTTCAGCTCCCCATGCTCTTTTATGCTTTGCTGCTGAAATACAAAGCATCACTGTGTATCTAATAACACTATTCGAGGGGAAGAGACTTGGATGATGTCATTAGATCTGATGAACAGGCCCCACAAGCATCAAAGATGAAGATGGGCTAAACATAGTTGTAACAAATAGGGAAAGATTGAGAAAAGAACTTGAAGGCAGGTGAGTCCATTCACATAATGTTAAAAAAAAACAAACAGCTTTACAAAGGCTGAAGATACACTCTTATTTCTACAAATAACTCTTTCTTATTAAAGTCCAAGAATGTTCTTTGAAATGATGCTATTGTATAAAAACATTGATACATTTCATGGAGATATACAATTAAACACAAAATAGAACCTAGCATATTATTCCATCGACATGCAATTGAAGTCCAACATAATGTTTCAATAAAAGTAGAGTGAAACTCATGGCTACTTCTTGAGGGGAGCACTGGCAGAGCAGGTGCATGAAGAAGCCATATGTAGTACAGGAGATACTCTCAGTGGTAGTTACACGTGTGTATACATTTGAAAAAATACACTTAAGATTTGTACTTTTTGTATATAAACTATACCATTGAGTGAAGTAAAAAGTAAATAAAATGAGATTTATCTATTTTTGTGTATCATGCTATCCATAGCTATCTAATTCAGGGAAAATAATAAACTGTATATAATAAATATTTATATTTGATGCATAATAATCAAAGAATCATCAGAATTCCTTAGTATTTTCACCAGGCAACTGGTACATATGAAACTTCATAGTTATCATCTCTCACTTTCAGACAGGAAAAATGAGTCTTAAAGTAGTTAAATGAGTAGCTTAAAGTGGCCACTGATTTCAGTGGCACAAAGAGGTCCAGCCTGGGTCTGGCCAACTCCATTGTGACTCCAAGTTCTTCTACTCTCTTCACTCATTGCTCTATTTGGTGAAATTATCTAGGAAGTAACTGATTGCATTCTCTGTAAATGAAGGCCCTTCCAATTGTTTAAAAATAGGACGAGGCACATGCACTTAAACCACTCCCCGTTTCCCTCCTCTAGCTACCCAAAGCACTGACTTGGGGAATACCACAGTCTGAAGCCCTTACCAACTTAGCATATACAGGACTGCAAGGGAAAGTAGCTAAATGCCCATAGAAATGCAACCCGTACAAAACAGCAAATGTGTCCCTTTGTTGTACAGAACCTTTGTAGTTTGATACAAACTCATTTTTCAAGTCTTAGTACTTTTGGGGGGTACCAATAGGATATTGTTCATAAAGTCCTTGCATATGCTTACAGTTAAAGACATCATATTACAGGGATACATGCATAACCTTGTTTACAGCAGCAGAATTCACAATAGTTAAATCTTGGAAGTGGCCTATGTGTCCAACTGCAGATGAATGGATACACATAATGGGGCATTTACACAAAAGAATACTTAGCCATGGAGAAGGATGGAACAAGAGTCATTTGTAGGAATATGATGGCACTTTGAGGCCATAATGTTAACTGAAACAAACTAGATGCATAAGCTTAAACACTGTGTGGGTTCTCAAATAGGGAAACCCCAAAATATAAATAAAGAGCAAAATAAAAGTAGATAATAGGAAGTGGGGAGATAGATCTTTTCCAAAGTGGAAGGGGACCAATAGATAGAAGGAGGGAGAAGAAGGGAAAGGGAAAAAAAACAGATGAAAAAAGAACTGAGATGAGTTAGGCACATGTACCAACTCCCACGATGAAGGCAATCCTTGTGTACTAATAAAATTAATAACTGAAAAAATTAAAATAAAAAAATTAGAGGAAGAAAGCAAAGAGGAAGGAAAAAGGCAAGAGAAAGAAGGGAAAGGAGGGAGGGAAGGAAGGAAGGAAAGAAAGACTGAGGGACTGTCTGAAAAGACCTGGCTTGGGCTTTTGTCCTCACCACAGCTCCCCAGCACCCTGTGCACCTTGGTGATAAGTGCAAGCCTGAGAGACACACAGAAAACAGTGGCAGCTGGGTTGTCTGTGCATACGAAGTAGAGGGAGGACGCAAGAGTAGAAGTAGCTGATGTTCATTTTCTGATTTCTGAACAACTCTGAGATCATGGGCCAGAAAGAGACCAGGAGAACTCAACCCCAATCAGGAGCCAAGTGAACCAGCCATGAGGGAGAAGGAGGGCCTCAGCTTGTCAAGGAAGATGTGACCAACGTGTAGCCTGGGAGCCTGGGGCAGAGGTCACCTGAGAGAGGCTCCACCCCTACTCTGGCCTTGGGAACCCTGGAGCCTCCTGAACACTGTGATCTGAAGACAGTGACATTGACAAATTGCTCAGGGATATTTACATTTACCAGTGTTAAACAAAAGTATCCAGACCTGGAAAGTTAAATATTGTATGTTTTTTCTTACATGAGAACCATACAAATATACAAATGACTAAGTAAATGGTTAAAATAAAGGAGAAAGCTCAGAAAATCAGGAGGGAGACTTCTGAAGATGGAGAAGGAGATAAATGGGAAGGGAAAGCTAAAGACTACCAGGGGCAATGGCACTAATATTGATTAAGATATATTAAATATATGCAGCAACTTCCCAAAATACATCCAATCATCAGGTAATATTAACACAAACTATTTGTTTTGAATACATATTGTTCAAAGCAATGATGCTTTGAACAGATGAGCAGAGACATTAATATCCGGTATGTGTGGGCTGAGGGATGCCAGGCAGGACTTGTCTTAGTTCACTTTCTGTTGCTATAACAAAATATCTGAGGGCTGGAGCTGAAGCTAGTAATGATTTATATTCACATGTCCTCCTAAAGCCTCATAAGCCCAGAGGCAGGGCTTGCAGAAGTGACTGAGTAATGAGGGGCTATATCTGATTTGCTGTTAGGAAGCCTGGTCACAGTGGTGAGTCCATGCGGGTGAGCCCAGAAGGCGAAATCTCCTTCCTTGGCTCTCCCCTTAACTTCCCTTCCACCATGACAGGAGCAGTCAACCATGGACTGGACCCCACGTGTCCATGCTCACTTCCTCCATGTAGTGGTCTCATAGTGGCCAGATAGCAAACCTGCCAGTTGGCTCCTATCAGAGTCCTCTGAGTTTCTAGGGCTAAAACTTCGCAAAGGAAAAGCTGTGGAATCCAAACAAATATATTTCCTAGAAAGTCATAAGCAGCTCATCCCACTCTGAGGTTTCAAAAACCTCAACTAGGAAGCATGAGATTCATATTCATATTAAGAGGAAAAATAGATAGCTAAGCCTACTTGTTTGACTAGAAAGGCTTTTATGCATCAATAAAATGCTGGTTTGTCAACATTATGTGACATGTAGGCCCATAAAGAACAGTTGCTGAAAGTCTTTGCACATTCATATTAAAATAAAACTGCTGAACAAAAGCGATATTGTATATAGTCCTAAACTGGAATAGCTAGAGGGGGTTTTATATGAGTGTTTTTAGTGACACGCACTAAGGATATACCTATCTCCGGTTCAGTGCTTATTGAAAAGCCAGAAGTTTTTATGAGCAAATGTATTTGACCGAGCTGTGTGCATTCTCTAAAGGATTACTTCGTACTTTGAAGTGCATTGAATTCTCATCTAAAAGCTAAAGATATCTACTGAAAACAATAAACTGATCAGCAAGCAGGCAAGTGATTTCATGTTTTATTTTTAAGAACATAACTTCTGAAGTGGTATCAGAATTACTTCTGAAAGCCAAGGCCGTAGTAAACTTGAGGGAAAGACAGTATCATGGAACTACCCTTTCCTGATCCCAGTTCAAAAACTAGAAATTTAGAAAATTTTCACTTGAAAATATTCCATCCACAAGATACAAAGGTAATTTTTTTTAAAGGCAGACGTTAAAAACAACACATATAAAATGTTTCCATTATCTACAGAGACACTGTAGGGTTCGTGAGGTCCTGTTTGTTCTTTGTCCCATGACTTCTTGCTCCTGGTCTCCAGGATGTTCCTTCCAACCTCTACTCTAGTTTGGTACTTTCTTCACTTGACCCATAGGAATTAATTTAGTAACATCCAGGGATTGCTGGACCTAGTAGTACATACATCTATATGTCCAGCAGATCTCTGCTGTGGTCTAAAGGTTTATGTCCTCTCTAAGCATATATGCTGAAATCTAGTCCCCAAGGATGGGATTGGGGTGGACTCTTTTGGAGGTAATTATCAGAAAAGCAGAGCCCATAGAAACAGGACTTATCTCAGAGGGAAAACAGGTATAAGGAATTCCTTTATCTCCTCTGCCACATGAGAACACAACAAAAATATAGTCACCTATGATCTAGGAAGTAGACCCTGACCAGACAATGACTTTGCCAGCACCCCAATCAAAGACTTCTTAAGCTCCAGAAGTGTGAGAAATAAATTTTTTTTTGTTTATGAGCCACTTTGCCTATAGTTCTTTGTTCCAGCAACTGGAATGGACTTAGACACTCTCAGACAGAAAAATTCACATTAAAGAATCTTTGTCCATCATCTAACACAGCACTGCTGCTGATATAACTTACAAATTAGAACAAGAAAGGGCAATCTGGGGGCCTTCATGTGAAAATTGACCAAATTTAGAATTACTATTCTATAGTGTTAACTTTATTTGCTGCAAATGAACAAATTTACATTGTGGATTATACCTGGATTTTCTTTAAAAACATATAAGCTAGTGCCCCAGACATGAAGGCTACAAACCTGGAACTTCATTTTAACTCCTGTCCTAGCTCAAATCTCAGGAAATTAAGACACTCTTCTGTCCCTTAGTTTCCTGTTATTAAGGTGGATGAGGTTTTTGTTTCAGTACTGTCTTCTAGATCTAAAATTATATTATAATATGAAGCAGAACAAGAGTAGCTTTGTTCTCAGGATAAAGAAACATTTGCTGAGGAAATTAAAAGCTATTAAATAAAGCATTATAAAAATAAATGCACCTCAGGATGAGAAGCATACTGGTACCAATTAATCCAATCTCATAAGAGACTTTAGAATACTTTAATTTTTTTCATCCCACCCATAAGCATCATATAAATAGGACTGAAAAAAATAACTTGGAAACTCAAAGAAGGTAAAATGGGACAAATAAGGTAAGACTAATAATTTTTAGGTACTTAAGGTTCATTATTTCCTTAATCAATAAATTATATCATTTTTAAGCAAACTAATAATTTTACAAAGATTAATATCAATGTTTTAAAATACTCTAACTAATAATTTCCAAGTTAGTTTGAAAGTATCTAATAGCCACTGTGTCCTTTAATTAATCCATCATCTTCAGTACTTTTTTGTACTGGTTGCATTATGTATTAAAAAAAACACCAACCAAATGCTGACATTGTTTTTAAATTAACTTTATTGGTACATTAAATATACACTTCATGATTGCACTCCATAATGGGGATTTGTACCAGTATAAGACAACTTAATTCTCATATTTTCCCATAGCCCCACCCACCCTACCACCCCCCCATATATATAAAATTTGTTTCCTTACTTTTCTGTTACAATCTCAACATTGTCCCCTTTCACCTTATTTTACATTGAGCATTTTCTATTTCACAATATATAACATACAATGCTAGGACTCATTTACATCTTCATTTTCTCATACCAGAGAAAAGATGCGATATGTA